>SNQJ01S0000412.1:0-65449 GCA_010110895.2 Picea sitchensis | reverse complement strand
TCCCTTAGTTAATAGTAAAATTAGGTCTCTTTATGTATCCCTTAGTGGAAATCCCTTAGTTTATAGTAAAATTAGGTCCCTTTATGTAACTTTAGGTCACCATAAAATATTTCAAAATTATGTATTTAGTTCAAATATATCCATAACTATCCAACAATTTTTACTTAAATCTCTCAAGTCATCCAAACAAACAACTAGGTCCCTTCATATTAATTTAATTTATATTAGGTTCATACAAACAACCCTCAATACCATCCCATTTAACATGAAAATAAAGGAATTATTATAAAAACTCTGACATTTAAACAATGCTAATGGGAAGTTTAAAGCAATGTCATATAATCCATGTTCATGCAAAACCTTCCCTACATCAAAGGGGTCACCAATAGGGTCACCAAGGTTCTAATAAAAAAGGATATCATCCCCACTTTTAAACCCCTTGAAACCATTAGATAAAAGATGATATCAGTGAAGGATACCATGGACCAATGTTAGTATAATTGGTCTATAAGGTAGAATGCACTTGTGGCAAAAACTACATCAGGGAAACTGGGTGATCATTTCAAATAAGGACTAAAGAGCATGAAGCTAATATTAAGAATGGGCTCACACACACCTCAACATTAGTCAAGCAATTCAAGACACCAAAATCTTGTCCAAATTTATTCATGGATGAATGTTTAGTTTTTGCGTCTTTTTCTTTGATGTGGATTGTGAATGATAAACCTCTCAGTGGAATGGCAACCCCTTGACGAACCCAACTTCTGATTTCAATGACTTCTATGTGGGCTTTTTTTATTATTGTGAAAAGTTTGTGGTTTTATATTCTGTTACTCATCCATTTAGACATTAGTCTGTGCCTGAGCAGTCGGCCAGGATGATGCAAGAGCATCTCAAGCGAGCTAGTGCGGAGATAATCGGACAACTGGAAAAGAGCCCAACACAAATTTTGAAATATCTTGAACCATTAATGAAACATCAAGTGGAAGCGCACTTGTATAATGTAAATGGACCTTGAGTGATTTTCTCTCGTCCTTAGTAGGTAGGAGGCATTTATGGTAGTTAATGCAAGTAGATAGAATTGAATGTGTAGATTACACATTTTTAGAGTGCAAGAGGGAAACGGGATATAGACACCCTCATTGTGTATTGTAACATAAGGAGCATGATGATGAGCATAGAAGAGAAGCAAAGAGATTTGTAGCAGACTCCATGTACATAAGTTATGGATTAATACAAGAAATCTATGATTCAGACTCATGGTGTTCATATATTCTCTGTGTATGCATCTTTGAATTTTATGCTCATGAATGTCTTTACTCTTTCTGTCATGCAATTTCTTTTATGCTATTTATGAATGATTTCTTGTTGAATGTTTGAAATCTGAGAGGAAAGGGAAAATTAATGAGTTTCAATTGTTTCTCTACCTGAGCAAGAATTCCTACGAGTGCATTTGAATTGTCCGCAAGGAGTGCGTCGACANAGTTAATTCTTCCATTGTTTGCTCGAAAAGGGGTTGAGATTTTGGGTAGAAGGTTAAAAGTTAAATCTTAAGGGTCATTTTCTGCGTATAAGTTTAGAGCCCTAGCTTATTAGTCCGTAGGGTAGAATACCCAACAACAAAATGGTAAAACAATAAACTCGTAATGTCCAAACCTCGTCTTAAAGGCAGTCTTAGGGATGTCATCCTCCTTGATACGCAACTGGTGATACCCTGATCGCAAATCGATCTTGGAGAACACCGTCGCACCCTTCATTTGATCAAACAAATCATCAATTCTCGGTAATGGATATTGATTCTTGATCGTAGCCTTGTTCAGTTAACGGTATTCAATGAAAATCCTCCACAATCCGTCCTTCTTCCATATGAAAATAACAGGTGCACCCCACGGTGATGCACTAGAACGTATCAGTCCCAGGTCCAACAACTCCTTCAGTTACATTTTCAACTCTTGTAACTTCGGAGTTGACATCTGATAAGGCGTTCTTGCTATCAATTCAGTCACCGGTTTTAGGTCTATGGTAAACTCCAATTCTCTCTCTGGGAACACCCAGGTAACTCCTCCAGAAACACGTCCGCAAACTCTCTCACCACCGGAAGGTGTTCTAGACCTTCCGCTACTCCCTTCTCGTTTAACTCAAGGATCGCATAAAGCTTTCACCCCTTGCGCATACTCTTATGTAGCTATAAGGAAGAGATGAACCTTAGGGAAACTCGCTGGTTCTGGCCTATAATCACACACCTCTGTCCCTCGTCATTGACCAAGCTCAACCTTTTTTTCTTACAGTTGAGTATCGCCTCATGCGATTCCAACCAATCCATACCAATTATGACATCATAAGATCCTAAGATCATGACGTACAAGTTGGACCTCGTGAAAAACTCTCCCAGGTTAAGGGCACAACCCGTAACCTTTCCTCCAACCTTCTATTTGGCTCCCGAGGCCATCTCCATGAAGCTAAACTCATCCTGTTCGATTTCCTTTACCTTAATCCTTTTTAGCGCTGCACCAGAAATGAAACTCTCGGTAGCACCTAGATCTATCAAAATACTAAGGGTCTGGTCAGCGACGATACCTGTCGTCTTGAGCACAGTCGATTGATGCTCTGCTTGGCGGTTATTCACCACTACATGAATTCGATGGGCCTTGCCCATATCTCCCACTGTAGTGGGTCCGGCTGATCCGGATGCTCTGGCCCTTGCCACAAGACAATCGTGTTGGTCGTGTGGCTCCCCACACATCCAACACCCCTTCTTCGGCCCAGTAGTCCTGGTACCCGAAGTAGAAGATGATGACCCACCGGCCTGGAACCCTGGCCTGTTCTACTGAACAGGCCTAAACTGTTGTTGTTGCGGGCGATGTTCATGTTGATGCAGTGGTCCCCGATAAGGTGTCCGTTGCTGAGGCATCGGTCATTGAGGTGTAGTGAAAGTGGATCCCCTCTGGAAGCCACGATATCTCAGCGTAAGTCTCACTGGTGTCTGGTGCTACTATGTTCTAGATGAACCCTGCCCTGCTGGTCTTGATGGAGTCCTGGTCTGACCTCCATTGATAAGCTCCTCCTCTACTATAAGGGCCTTTTGGACGACATCGTGCAAGGTTTGAGGCATCAAAATCCTAACCTTTGCATGCAGGTTGTCGTTAAGGCCGAATACAAACCTATTGACCTTAAGTTTCTCAGTGTTAAGGTGCGGAGCATACCAGAGCAGCTCCATAAAACATGCCTCGTACTCCGACACCATATCACCTCCTTGTCGTAAGGCATTGAACTCATTGAGCTGACGCTCGATGAATTCCTCTGAAAGGTACCTCTCTTGGAACCGTTCCTTGAACAGTTCCCATGACATGTCTTCGACAACCATGTTCAGTTGCAGTAGGAGCGTCTTCCACGATAGAAGAGCACTCCCCTTTAGTTGAAAGACCGCCATGCAAACCTTCATGTTGGAGGTATAATCGCGAAGTGTGAAGCACATCGCCATGTTCTCCAACCATGCCTCGACGACTGCGTCGTCCGGGGCACCAAAGAACTTAGAAAATTTGACTTTCTCGAGTTCACAATGAATGCTACCAGTAACGGCCGGTGCACGTAGCGGAACCTCAGCGGGTGCCGGCGCCCTGGCCTCATCTCTGTCCAAACGACTGATCAGTGCCTCAGACATACGCTGAAAGGATATCATCATTCTGATTACATCGCCAACTTCTATCTACTCCTGCCCGAGAACCTGCTCGTCTCCCTGGGGGTTAGACCCCTCCGGTGTGGATGCTCCTGGAGGCGTCACGCCTCCTCCCCTAGCACCCCGTTGTCTACCTCTGTGGCGTCCTCTAACCATGATTACCTGCACACACACAATCAACTCGATTAGCAACAATATAATCCAATCATGTCAACGAAAGTCGTAGTGATCCCAAGTCGGAGGTTGAACCCGCTCTGATACCATATGTAACGAACCTCTTGTTCGTCATAACATCAACCTCCCAAACAACAACAATATTTTTTTTTTTTTGTGTGTGTGTACAAGGGAAATAAGGACATATACTCTGTGTCTCAACATGACGATGAATCAAGGCGCATGCAACAACATAAGATCTAAGACGCACATCAAACAATCTGCGAGCAATGAATGATAATCAATCGATAATAAAATAAGACTGACTACCCGCCCGTCCTACCCTGCAATGGTTAGGACCTACAGGACATATAAGCAATGCTCAAGCCCAGGTTCCCATCGATTTTAACCATTTAAGGTCTTAGGGCTGGCGACTATTCTGAGGAACATGGAGGTGTCTACAACTTGCCCGACACAAGCATACCAAAACTCAAAAGACTAAGGCAACAACATCACTGAATATCAATGCGCGTTAGTGTTCTATGAACCAATCATACCTCACATAAATTTCCAAGGTGCAAGAGAAATTTGATTACTAAACCATCATAAAACAACATCAGTTCGTACACAACTCTATTATAAACTTACAATTCGATCATATGTCAGTGTCTCCAAAAGGCATAAGAGTAACCTACCTGATTTAGAAACGCTAAGAGAACAAGTACATAATCAACCATGCTTCTTATTATTCATGACGCAATACAACTTCCAAATTAATTCAAGGCACGAGAGAATTAAGAGCTACTTAACCAAGACTTCACAAGTCTCTACTCCAACTTTAATTATTATAAATTCTAGTTGGTCAATTAAATTTTAACCCAATCTCAATCTGTTGGCTATTAACTTTAATTGAACCAATGCTAACTAAAGTAACTTGTTAATAATTAAACACTAACTAAATAAGTAGTTGTTGAAATGAGACTTTGACTAAACTAAAGGAGAAGGCCCTTATTAACATGGTAGATTGCTAGATCTTTTACTACTATTAGTAGATAATCACAATCCGTCATATAATTCTAAACTCACCCCATAGTCGTT
The DNA here is from genome assembly GCA_010110895.2 of Picea sitchensis. Taxonomy (NCBI): domain Eukaryota; kingdom Viridiplantae; phylum Streptophyta; class Pinopsida; order Pinales; family Pinaceae; genus Picea; species Picea sitchensis. Next base: position 60,522 of record SNQJ01S0000412.1, on the reverse strand, counting down.
ATTCTTGATACAAGTAGAAATCTTAAAGCAAAAAGCTAACATTAAATAACCAATGAAGCAATAACAAGACTTTTAAGGCAGAGACAATATCAAGGCATTAAATACCACCTCTTTTAATATCAACTAACCTAGCATTATCATGAGGTATATAATAAGAAAATAATTTAAAGGACAGTGATAAGGTATTGAGGAAAAGGCTGTAAAAATTAACAAAAGCTACCTTATTACCCTAGTGACAGTTGGGACCCAAGTAAAATGGAAAAGTGTGTCGGTTTAGAAGGCCAAACATTATGCCTGAGGTGGCTGTCAGAAAGGTAATGAATGTCTGAGTAAAAAGATGAAATTTTCAACACTGAAATCTAACCCCTGATATTAAAAATTTTCTTTTTAAAAACAAGGTTGGAGCAATATTGGAGCGAATTCCAGCAAAAGGTTAGTTAAATTGGTAATACTACTGGGTAATTTCATGGGGGTTGTCAATCAAGCAAATGCAACAGGTTAGAAGCTCTTTGGGCCTACTACCTACCACGCACCCGATTAGAGGTGGGATATTTATACATCATTGGATTTGATTGGTAAAATGATCCATCGCTGTTTAAACCTCGACTGCCACCTGACAAATTTTGCCGAGGAGTCGACAGGGACTAGCAGGACGTAAAATACCATAAGGAACCAAATGAAATTATTTAAAGGTTGAAGATAAAACAAACAAAAATTTTACGACTTCCAAGTAACCATCCATGAAAAAGGAAAGTTTAAACGTTGGCTCTCATAACCGAGATAACAATGCAGGCAGTTCACGAGTCTGAGGTATACTGAAACGTAAGTAGAACAAAGGGAAAAGTCAGTTTATGGAGAGTTGGATGGTAAGCTAATGCACGCGTGTTGAACCTGGACAAGGCCAGACACCCAGGAAACTAAAGCGGTTTTTAAGAATTAAAGGTTCATAGCAGTAAATCGCTGCAATAACTACACCCCATCATATCACTGTCAAATTCCACAACAGAAGGGTTTCTTTTATTTTTTTAAAACTGTCAAGCAAAATCCTTAGCTGTACAAGCATCTCAGATGATAGTAGAGTGTTGTCGAAACTAAATAGGTGGGACTGCAGTGCAAATGCGAACCAGCAAGGAAATTACCACTTCCAGTCCTTGATAACTAAACAACTCCATACCCAACACCCCGAAGGGATTCACCTTGCAGTCATCATAGGATGAGAAAATAAACGCGTCTATTCAAGCACAACAAGACAACAATTTATGCTTGCACAACTAAGGTAACCTTTGTGCCAGGCGCACCGGAATGGGAAATTCATTGCCAAAAAAAAAAAACAATGTGCCTAGTAATTCGTTTTCGGTAAAGAAAAAAAATGAGGTGAGTGTTAGCGCTACAACCTTCGCTGGGTGAGGATATGTTATGGAAATAAAAAAAAAATAAGAAGGAAACAAGCTCAATTCTATGGCTGGAGGGTTAAAGAATATCAATCCAAGGGACGTGGAGGCAAGGAATAGAATCACAGGGTCAATTCGCCCTAGAATTTGCATTTTAATTGTAGAGAACAAGTAATTCGCTGACCAACCAAAATTCAAGCGCAAAGCTAAATCCTTCGTTAATGTGAAAGTAGAGTTAAGTTATTATCCGTGCATAGAAGGCCTAGCAATTTATCCATGCATTCATAAAAACGTAGTCAATAATGCCAAACACAGGAATGTCCAGCAAGACAAAAAGGCGAAGTAAAACGAGACTATACTAGGTAAAACATGCCGAACTCATTTACAATCAATACTCAGATCCAAGCCTAAAACCTACTGCATCCTACTCTAAAAATAAAAATCATACCGTTGCCTTATCGCCCACCTCAAATGACATCTGCGTGCTCTGTGCCGCTCCCTCTCGTCGACCGTCGAGACTACACTGGTACCTCCCAGCCAACGCTAGGGGTACTCTGCTTCCCCCTTAGCCCCTCAAGCCGCAAATGGGCCACACACTATCTAGATGGTACGTCTAGCTCCCAGCTCGCCTCGCAAGGCCGAGCTACCACTCCTATCTGAGCTGGGAAATCCCAACTCCCACAAGTAAATCAGTCAAGTCACTAATTCGACAGCGTAACGCTACGCTAACAGCCGATCCCCCCCTTCTTCCTTCTACTCCCTTTCTTTTATAGAGTTTTAGCACTTCCATTCTCTCCCTAAATCTCATTTAATTTAAGTTTTAATAAAAATCTTCTAAAAAATCCCCTTCGTACAAGTGTCATCCATCCCCCACTTTCCTCCAATAACTATTTTCTTTAATTTATTAATTGTCTCAATTCCCTCACCCACCTAGGATTACTCCTAAAATCACTCCTAAGTGTTCCTAGATTCCCTTACAGGTTTTAAAATCTTCTCTAAAAGGAAGTTGCTAAATTAGTTCAATTTAGAAGGTTCTTAAATGCAGATTCTTTACTAAGTTGACCTCCCTCTTTTTACCATAAGTTTCCCTCTTTCCCCTTTTATGTTACCTCCAATCCCTAGTTTCCTAATTTTTATTATTTCCTTCTTTCCCCTTTTATTAGAGCCAAAAATGACAATTGTGCAAGTTAACCTCCTTTCCCTTTTGATTATTAATTTAATATCTTTTTACACTTTCACAAGTTAAATAATTAATTTCTTGTTTACCTTTCATATCACAGGTTTTATTTAAGTTCTTACTCTCTTCATTTTACCCAAAATTTATGAAGTCCACAATTATTACTTAAGTGGTTTTTATTTTAAACTTTATCATTTTATTTTTTTTGGAGAGAGATTTTCTTAAGGGTAGACAAAATTTTACCCCTAGCGAAGTTTTAGACTTAGGACTTAGATTCTGAACTAGGTGACATTTTAATTAGGGAAGTTGTTTTAAGATTTCTCAATGAGATATTTTTCTTAGGGCCATCTAGGTTCGTTCCTTTAACAACATCAATGCGACGTGCCCTTCAGGACGCACTACGTGCTCCAAGGGTGCCACTCGTCTCTTTTGTTTCCTTTGCGCGACGTGCCCTTCAGCACACACCACGTGCTCCAAGGGTGCCACTTGCCTCTTGACTGATTGGTAGACATCAATAAACCCCGGAGTCAACACTCCACCAGGTGAACTTGTGGGAGACTAAGGGCTTCTAAGGAATAAGGCCCCCGCCTTATTGCGCGCACCTTAGAATCATCAGGAGCGACTGTCACAGTCTGCCCTCGCGGCATCGTGGGTCCTCTCGAACTAGGTAATCGTTAACCTACAATTCGAGCCACGGTGGGAGTGCTAGTAGGCTGTGGCAGGGCTTCTATCCACACCTCTTCCTCAACCTCTCTGGTAGTCGTGTGTGACCCCTTTACTCTATATGTGAGTCTAGTTGGCAAGCTATCGTTAGACTGCATCATCAACAAATCATGTCAGAACATATCCGCATCATATCATCTAATCAAATGTACTAATATCATAGTAAATCAATCAATCCCCAAAAGCACACTCCCTTACTCGATCCAGAATCCAAGGGGTTCCGTTGATGCCTCTGCATCCTCAAGGTCCAAAACCTTGCACACTCAGTAAAACCAAGTCAATAGCAGCTGTCTATGTCAATGCAGTAAAACATCATGTCATCTACCATAACACATCATAATCAAGGACAAATGTTTTAATATCATAATAGTCCGGATCACTTGTGAGAAAGTGTCCTCAAAAAAATAGTTTTCTCAGTGCGCCAGAGCAGGATGTTGCATGCACACAAATCCTATAATACACATAACTCATAATGCATTTTTGGCATATGCATCTACATCATATCACATATTCATGTATTTCCATATTCTTATTAAATATTAACAAACTTTTGTTTCATTCATAGTGATCTAAAGCATATTTCCATAGTTTTGTTATATATTTACGAACCCCTTTCCTTTGTATTGAATAAAAGAAATTATTTCACAGATGACAAAAGTTTGGTATAGTCTCGATGTTAGATGTTGCTAATATAAAAAACAATCAATTAGTAAATTTCAATGCATTTGCATCTTAATAAAATCTATTTTCATAACTATACACTTTCCTTAATTTCTTTGTTCAATGTAGAATACATCAAACCAACCATCCGTGCTTAAAACGATAATAAGGCAGTAACAAACATGGAAGGAAAAAAAATATACATATTTCCCACCTTCTCTGTATTTTATTAATTTTCATTTCAATTTTCATTTGATACTATTCTATATTTCTTATTGTTATATTTTATATTGCACTTTATACATCACCTTTACATAAAAAAAATAGAACAAGTAACCAGAAAGAAGAAACTATAAGCGACACCGGAGAAACAATCCAAGAACAATCTTCAAACATAGGGTATGATCATTACAATAACCCATCCAATATCTTCTTCCTAGTTTATTATATACACATGTATATTCACAATGCATATGAAAACCAACTTGTCTTATGTATTTCAAACTACTTCTTCTATCTTATATGTCTTTGCATTTCAAATTTCATTTGTTACTATTCTATATTTCATATTGTTATATTATATTGTGCATTTTATACATCACCTTTACATCAAAAGAAATAGAACAAGTGAGGAGAAAGAAGAAACTATAAGTGACATCGAAGAAGCAATCCAAGAACAATATTCAAAGAGAAGGTATGATCGTAACGACAACCCATACGATATCTTCTTCCTAACTTATATTATATACACATGTATATTCACAATGCATATGCAGAACAAATTGTCTTATCTATGTCAAACTACTTCTTCTATCTTAAATGCATCGTAAATGATGTTTGAATGTTCAATACAAAAAACCTAGACAAGCCAAGTAAGCATTAGTAGTCATGCATCACAAACACCACAAAACAACAATATCCTAGGTAAATATTAGTAAATTATCTTTCTTTCAACATTCATAAACTCTCTTTCTTTTATTCATGAAAAAATACAAAAAGGAATCTACTAATTCCATTCACAAATTATTTTGTTTAGTACAAATGAAATGTCATTTATTTAATTATTGTTGCCTATAATTGATGCAACCAACATTACAAACTCAAGCAAAAAAACCACCGTTATGCAACATGAAGAAATTGAAAGGTATGTGCATAAACATGTAAATTATCACATTATGAGAAAAAAAAATCAATTAAGATGTTTTTCATATCACTTATTTCCTACAATCTCCTTTTATTAGTCCCTGAGGTGTAGAACAGTCAGTGACAGAGTGTATTGTTAAGGCACTCTGTGATGTTAAGTCATTGGTTCGAAACCAACGGGGACAAAAAAATCTAGCCATATTAAGGGTTGTTGTGGCTCAGGCCGGGTGTGATCCTCGAGTGATTTTGATGGCTTAGATGCCCCTGAGTTGCGGTTACTCAAGCTACAGGCTAGTCCGTAGGTCACGGACAAACTAGAAAAAACAAATATCACTTATTTCTTACAATATCCTTTTATTGGCCCAAGTTTACACCTCCAAATATTGTATCGATAGAAGACTTGGATAGCCGCAAGAATAGGGAAGTGTTCATTGGAGATGTAATGGTTGTGTACAACACATATTTGGAAAAAATCGAATAGATCACGTAAAATCATTCTTGCTGATATGACAAATGAACATGGCATGATGACAATTACATTAACTATGCCTTCACACCTTATACAAAGGCATGAACAAAATATTTTACTTGGAAATGGAATATCTATTACAAATTTTAAAATTCTATCAAAAACTAACTATGACCGTGGTGATTGCAATCATATTATATTGTTAGATGAATCCTGTCTCGTGGAAACATTGTCTCCAATTTATAAAGAATACACTTTCATACTAGACAGAAAAATTAGACAATTTGTAGATAATACAAACATGTACCCATTTGGAACCATTGGAGTTGTCATCACCCTTGCTAAAAAGGTCGGATTGTAGTACACGTTAGATATAAAGGACGTGAACACAGAAAATGACAAGGCGGTAGTACGATTTCCAATGTCCATTCCTTCTTATTTAACTTTGTAATATATATTAAATTCAACTAAATAATAGCTATAATATTCTATGTAGCAACTTCAATTGTTTGAAACATATGAACATTTCTTTACTTCAATGGAACAACAACTACAAAACAGGAAAATTCCCCATGATGCTATTTAAAAACATAACCAAGAGGATAGACACAAAAGAAAAGGCGTTTCACAAAACACAATCAACATTCATAACAAAACTCAGAACATAAGCAGTAGAATATCTGAAAAAAATAACAAGATCAACAAATGTTGTAAGTATACATGTACAAATTCATTCACAAACTTCATACACAGGAATATTTAAAATTGTGTACATGTATATATAATGTTTAGCTTACTTTGTTATGTAATGTATATACAGGTTGAAGGTGCACTCAAGTAGGGAACGCATATTCGACATAATTTGAGCCCATCTACTCATTTTATAACTCTCCTATATGGGAATCTACATTAATAAAAGATGCAATGATTGATTGTGTTGAATATAATGAGAATGATTGTGTTGAATATAATGAGAAACACCCTATGAAATATAGACATTGTCTCAATTATATCATTCACTCCATTAGCAACAATATTGTACAATGCATTGTTAGAGAGACTATTCTCCACAATATACTTCCTAGCCTAAAATATATGGCATATGAGACATACATACAAAAAACACGAGCTACAATATATATGTTGCGTGACCTTCGAGTTCATAGTAAATTCACAAAGGACGAAGACAATGTAGTCATACATCTCAGATTAAATGAAGAAAAAAAAGGTATCACTACAACCTGAACCACCAACTTTACTTATTAAATCAGTTGACTAGTTTATTTTTCATCTTACATGTTTTCTTTTCGTGACTTTAATAGATATGAGGAAAAAAACTTTGATTCAGGCATAACAATAGTCCCTCTTCAACCTCTTATTCAATTAGCAATTCAAAAGGTTGATGTCACTTCAACGAAGTCCAAAGGGAAATGTTGTACTATAATCTCCACTTTACACTATCTTGAAGACATCGCATATATGTTTATTACAAAATATATATTCGGTTAGCAACTAAAAATTTTGATTTCACTTCAATGAAGGACAAAGGGAAAAGTTGTATTATAGTTTTTGTTTTCCATTATCTTGAAGAAATAGCATATATGCTTATTACACAATGTATATATATTTTGAAGATTTGGTACACTTTGATTATCATAAAATCAAATATTTCGAAGAAATTTTCTAGCTTATGCCCACTCGTGCATTAACTTGCATTTCATCTTTATTTTTTGTTATTTACAATGTCGGCATTCCAAATAAAATTAAAGACAAAATTTCTTTGTCTTTTTTGAAAAATAAAATTACCAAAACTAAATATTGCTTTTGGCCATTTTACTTTGTAATCATAACACTCTGGAAACAATTGCTTGCTGGGGAGCTCATACTAATGCTCCATAATGTTTGGGAGACATCTGTCCAATCTGTCCAGTAATTAGTCATGTTCAACAAAGTTGGACATGTTGCAAGTGAGCATACTTGACGAAGGCCCCGTTAACATGGTGCATATTGAATTCCAACTTGGTAGTTCGATGCAATATTATTATTAAATTATATTTTTTTTTATTATTATTTTAACCATTGATCAAGTTGAAAAATGCATCAAAATTCAAATTGCATTGTACCGTATTTCCAATTTCAAACTAGTTCAGTAGGGACTATGCTATTGTTGTCTTTGTTTTTTTTTAAACTGAGTAGGAATTTTTTTGTTAATATCACTGGATTTTAACAAACTTGAATTCCACACATGAGCTTGTGATATGGAGAGAAAGAAGACTTTTCCTAAATTGTAAGTATGAATTAGGATCATAAGGACAGGTTAGGGTTATATCTAGAGAGAGGGTTGATTAGAGCTACTCACTATTCGAAGGATAGCTTGCGGTGGGAAGAGAAATAAGACTTTTACTAAATTAGAAGTATGCATTAGGATCATAATATTTAAGGACTGGTTAGGTTTATATCTAGAGAGAGGGTTGATTCGAGCTATGCTCACTCTTTGAAGTAATATAGAATAAAAAATAGCTAAAATTTAAGGATACTTTTTCTATTTCCAAATTATATTGGACCATATTATATACCTTTGGTTATTCAAATAGCTCCCTAGAGTAAGACATTCTATTTGGAATAACAACTCTATACCACTTATGGTTTCCCTTCATTGGCTCGGCACGCAACACGGTTTAAAAATTTAATTCAAATTTGTGCCATAAAAAAAGTATGGAATTTTTAAGTTCATTATGTAACTTCTCACTTCATTAAAGATAACTCCTTTAGGTTTAGTTTAAATTTTTTAATCAACCTTGACTAGAATGATCAGATTTTTAAGTAAACAAATAAAAATAAAAATAAGTAAATTAATGATTGTAAGAGTTATATATTTATGTATTATAAATTAGTTTATATTTTTTTTTTAAATTTTGGATTTACTAATTGCTATAAATTCATAAAAGTGTAAACTTTTTTGTTACTTAAAAAAAATTTACTCTTAAAAATTTGATCTCTTTATCTTTGATATGGTGTTGCTTAAGCTCTAGACACACTTGCCATAAATGCATTCTTTGAAATCTTTGTTAACTTATTTTATGGAACTTTGCATAACATCAAATTTTCATGTATAAGTATAGTAATATTTTTCAATGTTTAAGGTTAATTAGTAATAATCAAATGAACATATTATGGATACAAGATAATTAACTAATTTCTTAAATATATTCACAATTTTAAACTTTTAAAGATAAAAAAAATGCAACTATGTGTTGAAATATATTATTTGTATCTTCATACTATATTTTAATAGTTAACCATTCATTAAAATTTACTTGGTAAGGTAAGAGTGGAAATTCAAGTAAAATACAACTCATACTTGGTTTATTCATTAATTGTTAATACAAGAGCGTAACTAGAATACTAACATAGGAAATCATAGCTTATAATGTTGGTAAGTTTTTCATCATAAAATAATAGATTTTGCAATACAAGAAAAAGTAAGAAATGAACATTTAATTTATGATTTAAAATTTATCTATCTAATATCATGTTGTTTTATTTGTTCTTTTGTGTTAAACATTTACATGTTAAACTTCATTTTTTGATACTAGTACTTCCTCTCACATTATTACATAATATGTTGTGTTTCACATTTAAGACATGTTTTAAGCTACTTACAACAAATAATAAATATTACTTTAAAATTTGAATGGTTCATGTATATTTTTAAATTTGAAAAATGCATTTTTTTTCTAATACCATATCCTTATTTGTACTAAATTTTTGCAACTATACTATGTAATGTACTATATAGTTGTTATTTCCATTATACAATGTAGTTTTCTAAGCCACAAAATACATTTCATATTATATCTCTCTACATATTTAATGTTGCAATTCTTTGTTTATTATTTTTCAATATAAATTTACTAAATTGTTTGGTACAACCCATAATATAGTGAATAATTTTGATTTTGTCTATTATTTTTCAATATAAGTTTAACTTAATAGTTACTACTATTTAAAATTATAAATTGAATAAGAAGTCAAGCATTCATTTAGAATCATCATACCATCTAGGCATATTCTTGTCGTTCTCCCTTTGCGCTACTCTTCTTGGATTATGTTGGTAGTTTTGCATATGTCAAGTGAAGAGCGCAACTCAATGCATCTTATATTATATACTGAAACAATGTATTGATAAATAATGAGTTTTTTCATTTTTCCAACTTTAACACAACAATTTTCATAATAATGTAACACATCATAAATTTTCTCCACATGATATAAATTTTAAATGTGCAATAATAATACATTAATGTAATAATATGTGAAGATTTTTTTGGGAATAATATATTTTATTCACAATCTTGGTTGAATTATTAAAGCAAGTAGTATTTGTTCAATTTATTAACATTCTTTTTACACAAATGCAAATTCATTTTAACTCTAGATCATATATTCAGAAAGTTAATTTATTGAGTTGCAAATCTTTCCTCTAATTTTTTGAATTCTTAAAAAGATTGGTAAAGATTTTAATTCAAATTTAAGATTTATCTAAGATGGTTTATTTTCAATTACATTAATAGTGATATAATTCATATAATTCAAAGAATTCAATCTTCATCCTTTGCGATTCAAAATTGAATAACTAGATCTTTGTTCTTAGTTGAAATAGTGGTTTATTTGTTGCCATTGAATTCATTCAATATATGCTTCTTTTTGGTGTATGAAATCTCATTGTTATTGACAGACAAGGCATTCCCTCCACCTAACCATTTAATTACTAAAATCAATCCAGATTACATACTTTACCAGTTCTAAATTTAAATTTATAACCTCTTAGAAAAAAAAACATATTCTTAACCATTAAACAAACCTTAGATTTTAGACTACAATATAATCACCATCAATTTTTAAGAATTAGGAATTCCATTAATTCAACTACATCTTAACCAAAGAGTACACGTCTACTTCACACTCTACTGTAAAATGTGTCTCTAAAAGAAACAAAAATATATAGCAATCAAGTGGCCGGACGTTCATACTTTAAAAGCGTCTCTAAATGCATCAACAAAAAAAATATAGCAACCAAGTGGCCGGATGTTCATACTCTTTTTCATCCATGTTTACAGATGTTGAGCGAATTACTTATTCTATATTGTAAATTCATGAACTCGGCCGGTCTCCACGGAATGAATGGCATGATAGTTTGGCAGTAAATGATCACTTCAATTCGTGCCTTGGTGTATCAGTAAGCGCAACCTATAGATAGGTAGGGAACGAAGAGGCAGACGCTGAGCTTGGTGATGTTAATTGTCAAGAGCCCATAGCAGCCGTAGGATGGAAAACCATACCTTTCACAGTAAGTAATAATTCAGAAACGGCCTCCATCAGACCCATCCGTGCACTAAAATCTGATCATTGATTTATCTCGTTTGTGCTGCAGGTACTGAGACCTGCGAGAAACTTGCAGTGGCCGGTTTGCACGCGAAGATTGTCGTCTAACTGATTACGAAATACAACATGAAGAAAGTGGCAAATACCAGTATTCTGTATGCATGTTTCGGAACAATAAGCCTCCCAACGCTACCAGGAACCTGTGTGGCAGGCTCGTACTTCGGCCGATTTCTAGCGAGAGCCATGTCCTTGCGGGAGGATCTGTTCGATCACGAAGCGGGAAACTGCAAAACACTTGGAACCGGCTTTTAGAGATGGGAACGGACTTAGTTGAAGTCTAGCGAAAAGCAAAAGTTCTCTCGAAAGGTGGTTTTATTTTTTTTTATTTACTCATAAATTCCATATTTAACAATTTTTATTGGTTGATGGGGGTAAATTCATTTTTATACATCGGAATTTAAAACGAATATAGACTTGTTTAAGTTTTTAGATGTAACAACATCTCTACCATACTGATACTATACCAATATGTAAAAAGCTTCTCTATTCTCTATATAATCATCAACTAAATAATTAATTTATATTAAATCTCTAAATACTAATACTATAATACTAATATGTAAAAAGCTTCGCTACTTTTTATATAATCATCTACTAAATAATTAATTTATATTAAGTCTATCAATTTTATATTGTATTATAACATACTTAGAACTTATTTATAATTTTATTAACAACATAGAAGCTATGGAAAAAAAAAAAATTCCTAAAAAAAATAGTTATTGAAGAAATTTCTCTATGAAAATGGAAAAGAAAATTTTTCGTATAAAAAAATTAAAGAATTTTTTTTTTATGAAAATGAGTTATTAGAAACATAACAAGTTATGGAAAAAGAGTTATAAAAAACATAACACTTGGAAATAATGGAGTAAGCGCTAGTTATAAACTTCAGTTGTAGGCGTGTTAAGAGTCAGTTCTTAGTTAAGAGTCTAGTTGTCTTTGGTTTGCATGTAACCGACTCAGTAGAGTCTTTTCCTATTTAAGGATGTAATCCGTGTTCATTGAATAAAATAGAAGTGAGTATAGCATCACCATGTTATTCATTTCGCATATTTTATCTTGGTATCAGCTCCACGAGAATGAGGTGCATAAATATTTGTTGGTTCACAGGCTGGATAAGAAGAGCCGTGTGGGTTCCAGTTGCATGAAAGAGGAGGTTATGGTAAGCATGAAGACTGCCACGTGGGTTTTTGAGATCTAGTACAAATGCGTTTGTTTCATTTGTGAAAAAAAGTGAGGTGTGAAAATACCTCTGTTTATGCAGGCCGCGTGAGCTCATGGAGGTTGAAATCGCGTGGAAGAGTGTGCAAATTCATGAGTTTTCTTCTTATCAAACAAATTGTGATTTTTTTTTTGTTTTGAGTGTGAAGCCCTAAGCATGGAGGTGAGCAAGTTTTTGGTGCACGTGGAGGTAGTGTGAATTTGTGGAGAAATTGGCATTAGTTTCAAAAGTGCATGCCCTGGATCTTGCATGAGTTGAGTTTTATATAGTATGTATGCAAGATATTTTTTCTATAGTATGCAAAAGTTTATATAGTACGCATGCATGAGTGGAGTTTATATTAGTGAGTTATATGAGGGAGTTATAAGTAATTTTTTTTATTTAAAGTGGATATCTTTTATGTAAAATGGTGAAGAGGGAGTTATAAGTATTTTTTTAATTTAAAGTAGATATCTTTTATATAAAAAGGTGAAGAGGGAGTTATAAGTTTATGCATGTGAAATTTATATATTATTTTTATATAATAAAGTGGTGTTAAAGGTTTTGAAGGTTTTCTCTTAAGAAAAATAAGAGTCGAGATTGAGTCGGATCGGTGGTATCCAAAGGCAAAGTGACAAAAGTTGCATATCCTTGGAAATTCACTTGCAGAAACTAATTTGCAGAGATGGTGAATCCTCTAGCGGAGACCTACCTCAATGAAGCCAACAAGTTAGATGGATTGAATTTCATTAATTGAAAAATTCAAGATGCAGATGCTCATGGAAGGCTATGGTGTCTGGAACATTGCTAAGGGAACTGAACTGAAACCTGACGTGGTTGTCGGTGCGACAACAGCACAGATCCAAGACTGGGAGAAGCGCGAAAACAAGGCAAAGGTATTATTGCACATGTCAGTTAAAGATAGCATAATTCCACATATTAGAGATGCTACAACTTCTACTGCAACATGGACAACTCTTAAAGCATTGTATGAAACTAGCAACACAAATTGCATTTTGTTCCTGAAAACTAAATTGCTAGGCATTAAGATGGATGGAAATGAATATGTTAGTTCATTCTTGGGTCGTATTAAAGAGGTGAAAGACAAGCTAGTAAATATAGGGGAAACTGTTTCCAACACTAATCTAGTGACTATTACCTTAAATGGTATGCTAGAAGATTATCATATGCTCATAACAGGTCTCACAACAAAGGAGAAACCTCATACGTTTGAAGAAATGACAGGTATTTTCCTGCAAGAGGAAGAGAGGCGCGGGAATCTGAAGCCTCAGAGTAAAGATTTGGCACTGTGGTCAAATAATAGATCTGTGACAGAGAGATCAAGAGTAAGAGGAAGAGGAGGTAGTTCATGGCAGAGAGGCAGTTCATCACAGAGAAGACAATCTCCAAATCAAGGTATGCAATCTGATAGGAATGAGTCAAAGAGTTGTTTTTATTGTGGTCGACCTAGACATATTGTTAAAGACTATCATAAGAAGAAAAGTGATGAGGCTAGGAATAAACCTAGAACACCTTCAGGTCATTATGTAGAAAAATATTCAAATCAAGATCTCAGATTATTTATTGCCAGTGATGATATTGATGAACCCCCGAATTTTGACTCATGGGATCTTAGGTTGTTTGTGTCTAACGCTGCTTTGTCTGCTGAAATGGATGATTTTGGTGCCTGGTTTGTGGATTCTGGAGCATCAATACATATGACTTGTAATAAAAATTGGTATGCTAATTTTAAAGAAATGCAGAATGGTGCCAGCATATATATTGGAGATGATCGCGCTCATCAGATCAAGGGACATGGAGACATTCCTGTGACATTGCCGAATGGTACTGTTCGTCACATTCGCAATGTGCTGTATGTGCCAGGAATAAATAAAAAAATGATCTTTGTGTCCACCATTATAGATCAGAACTTGAAGGTTGAATTCTTCAAGAATTATTGCATAGTGAAGGATCTGTTGAACCACTTCCAAACTGTTGCAATGGGAGTCGGAGAAGGAGGCCTATACAAACTTGATGTTACCGGCAAAGCACATCATACACTGACTTCTGCAGCTATGCCAACAGAGATTCTTTGGCATCAAAGGTATGGACACATCAATCATCTTGATTTATTGTTATTATAGAAAAAGAATATGGTTGAAGGACTTCCCATGTTAAAGAATGGGAAGGTTGCTTGTGATGGATGTGCATTAGGAAAGATGCACACAGATGAATTCTCCTCTAATCTTGATAAGAAAAAGAGAGATGTGTTAGATCTTGTGCATACTGATGTTTGTGGGCCTATGCAGACTAGGTCTTTAGGAGGTGCATTTTACTTTCTGTTATTTATTGATGATTGCATGAGATACACATGGGTTTACTTCCTTAGATGAAAAAGTGATGTTTTTGAGTACTTTAAGGAATTCAGAACCATGGTGGAAAAGCAGAGAGGAAAATCCATCAAAATCCTCTATTCAGATCAAGGGGGAGAGTATAAATTAGGGGACTTCAACAAATATTGCAAAGATAATGGAATAGTACAAAAATTTACATTACCTCACACTCCACAGCAAAATGGAGTCACTGAAAGGAAAAATAGAACTCTGGTAGAGTGTGCACGCAGTATGATGAAAGGTAAGAATCTCTCAAATGCATTTTGGGCCGAAGCCACAAATACTGCAGTTTATTTAAAGAATAGAAGTCCAACAAGGTGTCTTGATAATGTTACTCCTTTCGAAGCCTTGAATGGTTCCAAACCTGCAGTTCAGAATTTGAAAGTATTTGGGTGTAAGGCTTTTTCTTATATTCCAAAGGAGAATAGGAGGAAATTGGATGCTAAATCCATTAAATGTATTTTCATTGGGTACTGTTCTGAATTTAAAGCATACAAATTGTTTGATCCTGCTACTCACAAAGTATTTGCAAGTGGATATGTACTTTTCCATGAGTAGGAAGTAGGAATCATGACAACAACAGTCATGAAGAATGGCAGAGACTTCTTGATGAAGGAGTTAAAGAAGAGCAGCAGTAGCAACAACCCACACAACAACAACCATCCCCGCAGTGAGAACAACAACAACAACAAGAAGGACTCAGTGATATGGACAATTCAAGAAGACAAAGTTCACCTAGAGGTGAAGACAGATCTTCACAAAGTGGGGAGGAAGATAATCAGCTGAGAAGATATTCAAGACAGATTCGGCTTCCTGAGATGTATAAAGACTATGCCCTAATGAGTATCATTTCAAATGTCATAGAACCCATGAGTTTTGATGAAGCTAATGAACATGATGAATGAAGAAATGCAATGGAGGAAGAATATGAATCTATAATGAAAAACAATACTTGGGAATTGACTGAATTGCCTAAACATATTAAGCCCATTGGATGAAAATGGATATACAAACCCAAGTTTAAATCAGATGGTAGTATAGATAAGTATAAGGCTAGATAGGTGGCAAAGGGGTATTCACAAACAAAAGGTATTGATTATGTTGAAACATTTGCAGCAGTAGCTAAATTGAATACTATCAGAATGTTAATTGCTTTAGCTACAAAGTACCATTGGAAGCTGCATCAATTAGATGTTAAATCTACATTTTTGAATGGTGAGTCAAAGGAAGAGGTTTACCTTACTCAACTTGAAGGTTTTGTTGAAAAGGGGCAAGAACACTTAGTGTGTAAGTTAAAGAAAGCATTGTATGGACTAAAACATGCACCTAGGTCATGGTATGAGAAGATAGACTCTTTCTTTTTTCAACAGGATTTTATGAGGAGCAAAAGTGATCCAAATCTGTATACCAAATTTGATGAGAAGGGGTATATAGTATTGATTTCATTATATGTTGATGATTTAATAATTATAGGAAATGCAGAGAAGTTAATTAATGAAATCAAGGAGCAGTTATCAAAGGTATTTGAAATGAAAGATCTTGGTGAGTTACATTATTGCCTAGGTCTTGAAGTTTGGATAAATGCAGGCCAAGCTTTTGTTTGTCAGAGTAAGTATATCAGAGAAATACTTAAGAGATTTAAAATGCATCAGTGTAAGTCCTACTTTTTTCCCATGCAGCAGAATGTGAAACTTTCTTGTGATGATGGTTCGAAGGAGGTGAATGGCACTGTGTATAGACAGATGGTGGGTAGTCTGAATTATCTCACCGCAACCAGACCTGATATTTCACATTCTGTGAGTGTGTTAAGTCAGTTCATGGCGAAACCTCATGAAATCCATTGGAATGCAACAAAGGCAGTACTCAAGTAATTAAAAGGTACACTTGATTATGGTATTAAATACACTGATGCATCTGATGTTGAGTTGATAGGTTATTCAGATTCTGATTGGGCTGGCAATCTGGATGATTGAAGATCAACCACTGGATATGCATTCAGCATTGGATCCGAGGTTGTTTCATGGAGGAATAAAAAGCAGCCTACTGTATCTTTGTCTTTTACTGAAACATAATATAAAGCCTTGTGTGCAACAACTTGTGAAGTTGTTTCGCTAAGAAGACTTCTTCAAGATGTTAGAGAAGAATGAAAGGAACCTACGATGATCATATGTCATAATCTTATCAGTTTGGAATATTTGTCCTGATGGGTAGATATGCATTGACTTCCTATGCTAGGGTATAAGTCTGTAGTCCACATTCTAGTATGCAGATGGTTAATATTTATTTTTCAGATGGAGGAAGACATTGCATGGATTTTGGGATAGAAATGGAACTGGGGTTCATCAGGACTAGTAATACATAATCGAACGATTGAATTCGATCCCACTAGAGATCTTGTTTTGGTCTTGTAAGTTTGGGCCATATTACCACGTCTTCCTATGGTCTTTTGGACCAAAGTTGTCCTAGGAGATATAAGAAATAAGATGGGGAAGTTTATTTCTTTAGAACCTATCTAGGAATGAAAGGTAGACAGACATTGGGCCTGGATTCAAATCGATGTTGATATTAGAGAAGTTTTGTTAAGTGAAATGAATTTGGTGTTTGGAGATTTGAACTGGGTCTAAAGAATTGATTACTGGAGGGTTCCCTTCCAGTGCTTCACCTTCTATGAAGTTGGTCACCGTCAATCCCAATATAATAAAACTAACACAACCACATAATTTTGGTTGATGAACCTCGATAGGATTTTTTAATTTAGAAATGATAACTTAACACAATCCTAATCCTAGCATAAACCCTAACCCTAACATAATTTAACATTTAAAATTACAGGGTAGTGTGCACAGTCATATCCTATTTGGTGGTTGGCTAGGAAATGAAGCCATTGAAAAGATAAAAGACTAATTGATGGAAGACTAGCCAGTGGAGCTTAAAATTGGATTCACAATGCTCCAAGACATATATTCCCAGCTAAGTGTAAGGAAACTTTTAAAGATACATGAAAATTAATTATTTTATTTTACTTTAGAATATTTTATGTTCCTTTAATCTTAGGCACACCAACTCCACTACTCTTCCACCCCACTGTAGTTTGTCACAACAAGCATGAATCTTTTCCAATGACCTCAAATCTTCCACTTCATTCAATTCTTCTGATTTAGTACACTATAATATATGGTCTCACAAGTTATAGTCCACTTATTGTTTGAAAACACAAGTATTCCAACAGAGGACAAACACCTTCAGTAACCACTCACAAAACCAGATCAAATATCATCACATCGATGTTTTGACATGGTAAAAATGTAGGGAGAAACATCCACATCCCCAACCAATGCAACCACTTGGAGCACTTTATTAATGAAAAAGAAAAATGTTACAGAGAGATTTTGCAAGAGAGTATCTCATAATCGATCATTGGAAAATGACCCTCCATGCTATTTAAATAGAGATCATGGACCAATGAAGTGTTAAGACATATATCAATGGCCCTTAAGATCGAGGAGAATATGAATCGTTAGATCACTCTATGTCGGGAACACATCATGACTGCTGGATTTCCTAACTACAAATGCATACTAAAGAAACACACTAAGAAACACATTTTTACCTAACTACACATTTGACCAAGTAGAGCTTAACTAACTCCTAAGTGTCTAAATATCCTAAAATCTCCCCTTAAGAACAACTTGGGATAGGATTGAAGGATTTACAATAGTGACAAAATAGGATAAGAAAGGAGGCATTAGAGCCTATCTCCCCTTAATGACAACTTCATGAACTCCTAACATAGATTAAAGTTTGGAAAACTTCTCTTCTGTAAGAGACTTTGTGAAAATGTCTACAACTTGATCTTCGGTAGGGAAAAAGAGCACTTCAATAACTTGATCATTAATGAGTTTTCTGATGAAGTGCATGTGTATCTCGATGTGCTTGCTATGATGATGTTGAACTAGGTCTTGGAGAGATTGATTGTTGCACCAAATGATGGTCAGATTCTACTGCTGGAATGCAAACTATGAAAGGATCTGTTGACGCCACAAGGCTTCCTGAATTGCATTTATTATTGCTTGGTACTCTACTTTTGTTGAAGAAAGTGCAATAGCATGTTGTTTCTTATAGGCCCAAGTGACAAGTCCTAAACCAAGGATGAAAACATAACCTGCAGTATACTTACGATCATCAGGGTCGCAGGACCAATTTGAATTAGTTAAACCAACAAATAAAGGAGCCCCCCCTGAACTGTAATGTATCACGAACTAAAATATACCATGGACATAGCGAAGTATCCTTTTATTTGCATTCCAATGGATTTCATGGAGAGTTTTCATATACCAGGAAAAAAGACCAACAACAAAAGAAATATGGAGACGGGTATGAGTAAAGTATAGGAGGATACCAACTAACAGAGGCTACAGGGTGGCATCAACTTTGGGAGAAGTACATGTGATAGTAATATTGACTCCAAAATGGAAGGGAGAAGGGGTTGGTTTAAAATCATCCATGTGAAAGAGACGAAGAAGGTCGCAAGCATACTTAGACTGGGAAAGAAAAATTCCTTCATTGGTTTGCAAAACTTGGAGGCCAAGGAAATAGTGCAAAAAACCTAAGTCTGTCATTTCAAATTTCTTCTTAATGCTGGTTTTCACATTGTTAAAAAGTTTTGAGTCACTACGAGTAAGGATAAGGTCATCAACATAAAGGACAAGGATTATGAGATGGCTTCCTACTTTCTTGGTATAGATATTAGGATTAGAATGGCATCTAGAGAATCCAATGTCAATAAGAAAGTTTTCCATTTTGGCATACCAAGCTCGCGGATATTGATTAAGACCATAAAGAGTTTTCTTAAGGAAACAAACAAGGCTAGAGTCATTCTGGACAGAGCCATGAGGTTGTTCCATGCACATTTCTTCGTACAAATCTTTGTGCAAGAAGGCAGATTTAACATCCATGTTATGGGCCTCCCATTTATGTGAGGCAACAAGGAAAATAACAAGGTCGATGGAATTCATTTTGGCTACATGGGAAAAAATTTCATTATAGTCAATTCCTTCAACTTGGGAAAATCCTTTGGCAACTAACCGAGCCTTGTGTATTTCAACACTTCCATCTGACGCATACTTAGTTTTGTAGACCCATTTACATCTGATAGTTTTTCTTCCTTTTGGAAGAGGTACATGATCCTAAGTATTGTTTTCCATTAAATAACTATACTGTTCATTCATTGTTGTATCCCAATATCGATGACCTGAAGCTTCTGCAAATGTCTTTGGATCAAAATTCTCTGAAACTTGAGAGAAAAGAGAAGAGGCTCGATGGAACTGTGAACCTGTTCGATGTTGATCTCAAGGATCAATGACAAGACCACTAACTGCTTCTCATGTTGAATGGACCCATCTAGGAAGCGGTGGAACTGGTGGTGGTTCAGGTTCAAAGGACTCATCTAGAAGAAGGTGAGAAGGCAGAGGTGGATTTTCATCCTAATTGTCATCATCTAAAGAAGAAACCAAAATAGAAAAAAAAGAAGGCACAAATACCAAAGATGGTTCGCAGGTCGTAGAAAGCACAATCGTCAAATTATGCTCGCAAGCCAAGAGATTTTTATCAAATTTAACATCTCTTGTAATAAAAATTTCATTACAATGGGGTTGAATAAGTCTATAACCTTTGACATCTTTAGAATAAATAACAAATATACACTTCTCACTATTAGGCTCCAATGTTTCCTTTTCTCATCAGGAATGTGAGCCCATGCTATACTACCAAATACATGGAAGTGACTTACATCTGGTTTAATTTTAGTTCAAGATTCTTCCTGTGTTATATTTTTAAGATCCTTTCTAGGAGTGTGATTTACTATGTAATTTTCACAGTTGATTTCTTCCGCCCAATACTTTAGACTTAATCCCTTAGATTGGATCATACAATTAGCCATTTCTTTTAATGTGTGGTTCTTTCTTTCAACAACACCATTTTTTTGTGGCGTATATGGAACAGTGTGTTGCATTTAGATGCCCTGTGTAGTGCAAAAACTTGTAAAATTATTGTTCACATATTCGCCTCCATTATTTGTTCTTAACTTTTGAATTTTATGTCCCGATTTCTTTTCTACAAGGACCTTGTAGGCCAAAAACTTGTCAAAAACTTCACTCTTGATTTTTAATAAGTAAACCCAAGTACATCTGGAAAAGTCATCAAGGAAAGTTAAGAAATAATTACACCCAGAAAAAGAAGGAGAAGAAATTGGACCACACAAATCACTATGAACAAGCTGCAAAGGGCTCGAGGCATGCCAAGAGGCACATTTGTCAAAATTGTTTTGATGATGTTTTCCAAGAACACAACCAGCACAAACACCTTCTCTGCATGAAATAGGAGTAGTACCAATCACCATCTATTGATTAAATAGTTGTTGTAATAAGTGATATTTTAGATGACCAAACCGCTCATGCAAAAGTTTGCTCAAGTCATCGCTATGAGCAACAAACACTGATGAAAAATATGATGAACCAAAGTTGTCGAATTTGTACAACCTGGTAATATCATTAGCAATTTCAGTTACAAGAGCATGCTTAGGATCTTTTAGATCCTTGATTACAAATTGGTGAGGTGAAAACTCTACGTTTTTACCTTCACCTGAATGAGTGATTTGATATATTGATAGAAGGTTACAAGAAATACTTGGAACACATAATACATCATTGAAATTACCATTTTCTACTTGAATTGTTTCAGATCCTTCAACACTAAGAGATATATCATCACCAACAAATATTTTCTTGGTGTTATATTCATTTAGAGTAGAAAATATGTCTCTATCCATAGCCATATAATAAGATGCTCCAGAATCAATAAGCCACTCATCAGAATAATAAGTAGAAGTTGTATTGAAGGAGAAACCAGAAGTAGAAAGTGCATGTTCATGAGAAGAATAAGAATAAGTAGAACCAATACTGATGTTGTGCTTCTTCATCATTGTTTCTAAAGATGCCATCTTCTTGAAAAATTTGGACTCATCCTGACCATCTTTATCACAAAAGTTGCAATGTCTGTTAGTATTCTTATTTTTATATTTTTCTCCTTTGTCACCATTAGGAGCTGAAGTTGTCTCAGTGGATTTAGGACCCTTATGTTGCCTGTTGTTGTAGAGAGGATGTTGCTTCTTTGGATTCTCGGGTTTATCCTTCTGCTAGGAAACTAAGGCTTTGTTGTGTGTACCTGTAGTTTTGATCACTCCAAGTTGTACAACCTTATCTTCCTCTCTAATCAAAGAAACACCAAAGGACTCAATAGTGGATTTTTTATAAGTTGTCCCTAGAGCCTCTCTCATGGCATAAAAGGTATATAAAAACACAGAATATGCACTACCTAGCTCAAAGAGAATAAGATAGATGCAACGCTCGTCATCCATCTTAATCTCACATTCTTCACATAACATTTTCAATGTTTTAAAATTAGATATATAGTCTCCAATAGAAGAAAAATCACTTGGATTTAAAGTCAGTACTTTATTTTCTGGTTGTGCTTGAATAATATTGAGCTTACCAAAAAAAAATTCAATCTTTTTCCAGGCTTCATTGGGGTCATCAATTTATTTAAAGTGGAACCTTAAATCAGGAGAGATGGACATTTTGATTAGTCCACATACTTCGTCACTCCTATTAGTCCATTTGACTTTCTTATCAGCATCAATGGGTTCTTTTTCCTTTCTAGAGGTAATCTGGTACAAGCCTTTACTTCTTAATAAATCCTCCATATGAGATTTCCATTGGAAGTAGTTGGTGATAGTAAGAAAAATATTACTAGAAGAATCCATATTAAATATGTCGATAATATGAATTTAAAAACTGAAAATGATTATCTTGATGGAAAGATCTCACAAAATTATGCGGTTTTAAAAAACGACACTAAAAACAAACTTCGAACATGAAAGTTATGTCTCTTAAAAAAAAAAGCATAAACGGTAACCAAAGGACCACGTGGTGGTGTAATTTTCTTTATGAAGTGACCCACTTTTATAAAGAGAATTGAAGATCACTTTTACAGTCAAGTTACTTTATAAAAGAAAAGTTGCATGGAAAATAAATAACTCTAAAATAAAATATTAAGGTTACTTATAGTGATTCACTTTTATAATTAAAGTGAAATCCACTTTACAATTAAACATTAAGGTTAATTATAGCGATTCACTTTTATACTTGAAGTGAAATCCACTATACAATTTGAGCATGTACTTTTTCAAAAAAAATAACAAAAAGATAGACTTGAACTCAAGATCGCTTACTTAATAAGGCAAATTTTAACCAAATGGTCTAGAAAAACATATTGTGATGTTCAAAAAGAGGATTATTGTTGTTTTTGTTGTCATTGTTGAAGACAACCTTGGAGAGCATGCTAAAAAAAATTCACACAAGAAACAATTTCGCTTATCGATGACAACAAGGGTTAGATCTCGATTAGCTTACTCAGAAGATGCACCATTTCCTATCTATTTCTTTTTTTTTCAGATCACAAAGGGAGCAGGGAGAAGAGAATACACATATCTAAAAGAGTAGCAACCTGAAAAACAAATAAAATAAAACCAAAATAATACTCTATAAAAATTAAAAAAATGCGTATTCAGGGTTTATACCTCCGGATCTGACTGAAATGGTTGTATCTTGGGCAAAAAAAAAAAATTTCAACTGAAATGAAAAGTGTTACTCACTGAAACAAACACTCTGGATGCATTGGAACAATCCTCTCATCCCAAAAATGTACAAAAACGGAAGAAAATGGAGATGAGGAAACTCGAATTCATGATCTCGATCTACAACAGGAGCGAGTCTTCAACCTTGCTCTGATTCAATGTTCGACAACACATGTATTCCAATAGAGGATGAAAAACTTTAGTAACCAATCATTCAACTAGATCAAATATAAACACATCGATGTTTTGATGTGGCAAAACCCTTACGGGAAAACATCCATAGCCCCAACCAATGCAGCCACTTGGAGAAATTTATTAATGAAAAAGAAAAAGATTACAGAGAGATTTTACGATAGTTTCTCATAATATACCATCGGAAAATGAACCTTCGTGCTCTTTAAACGGAGATCATGAAACAATCAGGTGTTAATCCACGGATCAATGGTCGTTAAGATCGAGGATAATATGAACCGTCAGATCACTCTATGTCGGGAACATATCGTGACCGTCGGATTTCCTAACTACAGATGCATTCTAAGGCATACTAAAGAAACACACTTTTACCTAACGAAACATTAGACCAAGTAGATATTAACTAACTCCTAAGTGTCTAAATATCCTAACACTTGTTCTCTTCAATGTGTTATAATCATCTATGTAAAAAAAAATCCAAAGATACGAATGTTTCAAGACTACAAAAGTCCATTTTCCTCAAATTATGACAACCAATCAATTTGAGTTTTATAAGTTTGTGGGGAAAGTGTGGAAGGTATCCTATTTTCATACAAAATCGTAGTTCCACGCATTGAATTGAAGAAACAATTCAAAAGAACCTGGAAAACATCACAACACCCTACAATTCATGAGCTTCAACTCCTTCGAGTTCCTTAAGTTACTTAGTAAAGGTGGTGACGTTGGGGAATTAACTATTAACTAAAGGACTTCCATATCATTTTTATCTCTCCAATTTCACTTATCAATTCATATATCTCTTAATAACTAATATTTAATTTGACCAAGGAATTTTGATGTGCAACCTGTTGCAAATCATCAATTCGTTTAAAACTGGAAAAATCGATGTATTCAAGCATCCTTATATTTCCCTGTGATTCAAAGGATATGATTAAATTCAATAATAATTGTAAATAAATATATTTAAGACTAATTAAATTATGGAAAAGTGCCTTCACTATGGTCAAATTCAGGTATGGATTCAATAAACCATATCCATTCCCGTGTATGGAAATTCCAATATTGTGAAGATCTATGAGCCAACATTTCATACAGAACATGCACACCACCATTATGATAAACATACACACCAGTATTATGATAATCTTGGGGTTTTTCCAGACCGCCTCCCATCACAACTCCTTCACAATGGTGGAATTCAGGTGTCGATGCTAGGAAGAGACACCAAGGTTTTCTAACATTGGGATCAAAGTCTGCAAGACATATATTCACACAGACAAATAATGGTATGAAGAAAGAATGATAAATGAACAGATGTTTTCCACATGTGATTGTGTTTTAGGACACCTAGGCATGTAGAGAATGAAGCACCCGACCAATATGAAAACTGTGGTCATGTGGTTGTGTGTTGTATGGGAGATATGGCCAAATGTGGATGCAATATAAATATGTGTAAAATTTAATAGTGAATTAAATGTTTATTGTCAAGTAAGTTTCTTAATCACCTAAACGTGGAAATCAAATGGCTAGACAATAATTTTTTAACATGATTAACTAAATGTTAAAAAGTAAACATGTTAACGAACTCATTCAAAAATGCTAGAAAGTTATGAAAATGAAATCTCACTCATTGATTTGAAAGGAAAATGAAGAATATGCCAACATCGTCAATTTCCATCCATAAGATTAGAATTTATAATTAAAAGATCATTAAATGTACCCATTTCCAATAGGTGTACACCTATCGATGTAATAAATACCAATGCAATGCGCTTCTGGAATATTTGGGTGAAAATGTCAAAAGAAGAACGTGTGCATGATAAGAACCATTTATATTCTCATTTTATAGGAGATAAAGGTGATGGGTTAGAATCCCAAGATTTTATAAGCCATGTAAGATACTATTTTGAATTCATCCTATTCTAATTTTGGTACATTATCCCCCACTCCCTCTTTCTTTGATTCTTAATATCATCTGTCATCCTCTCTTCCCGAAAATGGTCTATCTCCTTACCGTGGTAATTCCTCCCCTTCCCCTTCTCTTGTTTCCCCCTTGCAAGGAGAGTCTTATGTTGAACGTTCCACTAAGAATAATATATAGTCTCAAGACGTGTAACACAACCATGATAGGGAAAAATCTTTGTTCCTCTTTATAGGAAAAAATTCTCTCTCTATGGATTCTAATTGAGAAAGTCGGGAACCATCTTGGCCTTTTGGACAAGGATCCCCAACTTCCGGAGCCAAATGACTCTCTAAGACCTTGAGAGTATCATTCTGAAAAAAATCATAGGACCTTCTGACTACCTAGTGGAGAACTAAGGGTACCTATGACCTTCTTCATAACACCTTTGAAAACCTTAGCGTACTTAGGCCTTAGCTCTCCCGGTTAAGCCCCCCATTTAATGTGACCAAGGCTGTGACCAGTCGGCTATTCGAAAGGTGCGTCACAATTTTACAGTTCACGACTTCTACATGTGAGTCATTATGACTCTCCCGACTCCCAAAATCCTAACAAGAGCCAAGCGTGTGCTAGTCCCTCGATTCTCCTTCACTGATGTTACCGTTCGCTATGACTGTGGGCCAATATTTCGAGCACGTCACGATTTCATGTCTCGTCTCCCTGGATAATCAACGGTCCAGATCTCTCCTCGATCTGACGGCTCAGATCAAATTACGACTTCGCGTATCGCGAGTTCACAGAACTCTTGCCTCTGATTTCCCGAGTCGAGAAATTATGATAAGGTCAAATCTACGGTTCAACTTCCTCCTTCGATCAACAGCTATGATCATCTCATGAATTCAAACTTCTCGAGTTATCACGGTTCTACCCCTTGACCTTTATACTTTGTGAGTCAACAAAATGTTGGGCTCACACCATGTGTCCCTTCCGATGGACGGCTAAGATCTTATCGTGATTTCACGTATCGTGAGTTCCTAGAGCTCTACCCTTTGACTTCTCTAATGTGAGAGTTAGTGAAACACTGATCACTCACCACGCATCCTTCCCAACACCAATGACTAGGATCATATCCACTCTTTCCCTTGCATATCTTTCGAATTTCAAATCCTTGAATTCTTGGATCTGTTGCCATATGTCTACCTTGACAATGGACAGTCCCATTGATTTTTGAGACTTCGGGACTTGGCAAGGTCCATTCTCCTGTATACTTTCGAAGGGTTTAATCCCCGTGCACATTTCCTGGATCCAATGGCTGTTGGTCTTCGCATTCAGATATGACGGTCAAGGAGGGTCCTGATAGATCCTTACATCTACGATCCAGATCACATTGCAACTTTGGGTTTCGGGAGTCTAATCATGCCAACGTGCGATCTTGCGAAGACTGAAGGAATCGAGGCGTTAACACTTCTTCCCCTTCCTCAAATCTAACGATCACTACCGAACCTGAATCCTCAAGAATGAACCTCATCCGTTCATCTCCTAAATGAAAGGATATTCCCTTTTGATACTTGAACCTCACTATCCTTCCTAAGCTTTGTTGGCTCTAAAGGACTTAAGAGTTTTTCACTCTTTTTTTTGAATGTAACACTCGGAAGCGTTCTTCCACACACTCCTTACGTTCAATCCTTAACTCTAGTACTTAAGATGGTTTCAATTTCTGCCCACCTTGTAAAGACTCGGTGCATACCTGCACTTCCTCTCTTGAGCTTATTAGACTCCGTCCTCGCAATGTTTGCGAGGTTCAATCTCCGAAAACAGGGGGGTTTACTCCCTCGACTCTAAGATGGTGATGAATTTCTCTGGGGAGAGTATTCTTGAGGAATTAAACTAGAGCATAATTAAAATCAATAGATATAAAAGTCCTCAAGGGACGAATGCATGCTCTTAACTAAACCATTCAATACAGAGATCATCTACAGGTGTATAAATATAAGCATGCACTCATTATTTCTAGTTGAAGCACAAAGCATGAAAGAAACACTGATCAAATCCATAAGGAGTGATGTGATTGCCGAGAGGGGTGCTCTTCTCCACCCACCCATAGGCTCAGTCACTCCTAATGAATTTAGCACTGGCCACCCCCGAGCTCAGGATAGGATGCTTTGAGATTCAATCTCTTACTTCCAGCTCAACGGAAGTTAGGGATGAAGGTTTCTCTCCTTCTCCCTATATAGGAATAGACGAGGACAAAGGTTACTCTCCTTCTCCTAACTCAGTCTCCATTACCCTGTGATCAGAACTCAATTTTTTTTCTCTTTTAATCCTTCCTTGGACTCGAGAGTTTCTACTCTCGTCTCTGCATTTTTTCGCAAGTCCCCTCTATCCACACCTTGCTTCTTTTCTTTCCCTTCTCAGCAAGATTACATGTGGCTCAAATCTCCAGTCCGTGGTCAGGTATGAAACCCTTACATATGGGTAGTTTTCCCCATCCCATCATTAACTCTTGAGGAGGCCTTCCCACCTACCAGTCTTACTGTAATTCATTCTTGGGTCAAAGGTTTGTTGTGATCTGAGCAATTAATTTCAGCATGGTGCTGGTTCAGTGGAAGTTAACATGACCATTCGGGGTCCCCTCCACTGCATCTCCATTAGAAATCATGGTCTTTCTTAGCACGTCCCCTTCTCAGCAGTCATGCAACACATTTATGTTATCTATTAAAATAATAGGATTTACATTCATCAACCTTTACACAAAGGTCCACCCAAAATGAAATATTCACACTTTGAGTTTTTCATAGTTCCTAGACAATAAAGTTATATGTACAGACTAGGGGAAACAGGGTGTTACAGGACGATAGGCCCAGGGTTTACTTTGAAAAGAAGAGGGCCTCCCCCTCCCTTAACAGTGGGTATGCCTTAAGGTTGAGAGGAAACTAGAAGGATGATACCTCCTCACAAGGGGGTTTTGTTTGGACCCAATTGAACCTATTCTTGTATGCAAGACATCACACCTACTGAAATCTCAACAAAAATGCATGAAAGAAATTAGAAAATGCAGATATTCTACTATCACAAGGGATCTTGGAGCAGGGAAATCCCTTAAGAGGCCTCATGATTGTGTTATCCTTCAACGCTATAGGGGTAGACGACCCCCATAAACACCTTTCCCTCAAAAGGCTCATATTGAGCCATACTCGTTATATAATTTTGATACAAGAAACTAAGTCTGAGGGATCCAAATATAGGTCCATTTTCAAACCATGGCTAAAAAAATGGTCATTCTGTTATGTTGATGTAGAAGGACAATTAAGTGGAATTTTGTCAGGATGGAGTCTAGCATGAAAATATACCTCTTCAACCTCTTACAATAATTCTATTTCGATAAAAATGGAATTCAAATATCTTGGGGTTCTCTTAAACAATATTAACATCTATGGGTTGTACTCAGACAGAATTCCATCCTGGGAAATATTAACTAGTTCATGAGCCTTTAACAATCCATTTGTACTTATTGATGGGGATTTGAACTTGACATAGTCGTTAAGAGACGTCTGGGGGACAAGCCCAATATTGGATTCACAATGAGACTTTATTTTCAACCTTCATGGAAAAACACCTTTGTATTGATATCGACCCTGTGAAATTGGTCCCTACTTGGAAAATTTTCCATGTGGGAGAGGATGTAGTCTCAAAAAGATTGAACTGATTTTTAGTACTGGAACCCTTGTTGAATAACACATTTCTAATGAAGTCATGGGTGTCACTCAACAAAATATCTTAACACTCACCAATCATGTTCAATATTAACTGTGGTGGTGATCCCCCCCTTCACCTCTAAAATTCAACTAGGTTTGGTTATCAAAGGAAGACTATAAACAATTGGTAAAGGACACATGGGTGCTCCTTAATTAATCCATTTCTTCATCCTTTATGAGTTAGTTTGTGTACAATGTATCTAGAATTTATATGGAGATGAATAAATTGCTTAATTTCTATAAATAAATGTCCTTTGCATAATTGGAGGTGTAAAAGAAGATTGCAAAATTTTATAAAGATAATGCTTTAGGTTCCTTGACGAATGGTCAACTTTCAGAGCTTCAGAAATTTGAAATTTCTCAACACTCAATCTTGGAGAAAGAGGAACAAACTTGGAATCTTAAGAGAAGAGGAGTCCGTATAAAAGAAGGTGATAATAATAAAAAAATATTTTATCAATTTGTGAACTATCGAAAGAACTTAAATAATATCTGGGAAGCCAAATCTCAGGATGGATCTATATCTCTTACCTTTATGGAAAAAAAAAGGAGGGGGTTCATCATTTCACTTCCCTCTTTCATTAGCCTATCAGTTGTCCTATCCAGAATATCATGGAAGTGATATCCAAATTTCCTCATGTCTAAGGGAATGAAATGAATAGTTATCTGACCAAAGGGATTTCAGAGGCCAAAATCTCAGCTGCCCTTTCCTCCATGAAAAAGTGAAAGAGTCTAGAACCCAACGGTCTTACCGTAGAATTTTTCACTGGTCTCTACAATTTGTTGAAGGAGGATCTACTAAAAGTTTTATGATAATCTCAAAGGGAAGGGAAAGTACTAAGGTCCTTCAATTCTGCTTTCATCGCCCTCATTCCAAAAAATAAGAAGGGAATACCTTTGGGGACTATTGTCTGATTTCGTGTTGTAATGTGATTTATAAGATCGTGGCTAAAATTATTGCTAGGAGACCGAAGCCAATTCTTAGTGATATTATCTCTAAAGAAAAGTTCAGATTCCTGCAAGGAAGACAGGCTCACGATGTTGTGAAATCGCACAATAATCCCTCTGCTCCATCAGTCATCTCAAACAAGATGTGGCTATACTCAAACTATATCTGTCTAAATCCTACGACAGAGTAAGCTAGACCTTTCTTTGGCTTGTGCTAATAAAAATGGGAATGGACCTATCTGTGGTAAATTAGATCTTGGGGTGTATACAGTCAATATCCTTCACTATATTCATAAATTGAGTACCTTCCAGGCTTTTCTAGGCCTCGAGGGGCCTTAGACAAGGTTATTGGTTGTCCCCATAATTAAAATTGGAAGAATTAATTCACACAACACAAAACGTTTTCATTGCTTAACAAACAAATGGAGGTTATATATATAACATGCAGATCACTGACTTAAGTGGATCTGATTAGCTAATAATAGTAAACCTAGAAACTCACAGTTACAACAGTAATGGTTGAAACTCACAGTTACAACAATTATCTCTTACTAAAGTAAGCTTTATTCTAACACCCTCCCTTAATGCTTACTTTACAAATTGCAATACAACACAAAAGATTACAACACTAGAACTTTCATCTGTCTGTCTGATCTGGTCTTCCTCAGCACTGAAACTCACTCTATGCAATACGTCAGAAAGTCTTCCTTAGCAAGAATAAATCACCGCAGTTCCACACGCTCTCTTCTTCCTCCTCTTGAGTTTCCATGCTGACACATTTTTTTTTTTTAAAAGTCAAACGCTCGACCATGTTGTAGCATTTGTATGCCGGACAATTTGGCGACTCGGCTCATGGGGCTTCATTGATAAAGGTTGACAATTGTGGTGCATTCTATATGAACTTGCAACTAAATACATGGGATTTTTGCTTTTCAGCTATCATACATGATTATATAGAAGAACAGTTTGGATCTTGAATGTCTTCAACATTCCTTTACACAAAGGTGACTTTCAATAAAAACATTGTACTTGAAGCTGGGGCTACCAGCTTGCATCAGATACAAGTTCTTATTTCACATAAACACTTAAACAATAGCACATTACAAAAAAACAAGGTAACTTGTAACTTTTGATCTTGGAGCACCTAAGAACAACAAGATCCACCAGTGTATAACATACTTATACACATACTCAAACCAGTGATGTGTTTTCTTGGCACCGAAGAACGTCGATAACCACTAGCTTTAACATATGTTATTCTGTTCAATGATTGGTTCTTCATCATTCAGTTACAAAATAAAATAGCACTCTCTCACACACATATAATATATCTAACATACATAAAACAAAGTTTAAAACACACCACACATACATATAGTAGAAAAGCAGGACACTGAATGTTTATGGTGGTTCTTCCATCATATCTATCCTGCAGAATACAGAAAATGACGGAAATGTGATATGCATTTGCTCACGAATCACCAATGACCATTGAGATAATCATTGATACTTCTATGGAGAAATCTAGCCCAAAATGCTTAATGCATTTGTCCCTTTGAAGTATAAGTGCAACTCATAATGTGAACTACTTCACCTTCCTTCATCCTTATATCTCTTACCCACTTTAATAAAGGGATTTATAACTTCATACTAAAACATTTGCTTTATCCACATGCATTCACTTCAATATTCAAAATATCCCTTTTTTATTTAAAAATTTTACAATCCAACGCATACAAATCTTATTCAATGCTCCACATATACAAAGAAAATTTTACAATCCAACGCATGCAAATCTTATTCAATGCTCCACATATGCATGCATGCAAATCTTATTCAATGCTCCACATATGCATGCATGCAAATCTTGAATGACTCATAAAACTCACGCTTCCTCTTTCAACGCTTGAATTCTTGAAGCTCATGATTGAATGCTCGAAGCTTCTCAAAGATGATGCTTACGCTTCAACGAGCTCATGGATATTCTCACAACCTTCTTGCCTCGATTCACCGATCTGCTCATGGATTTTCCTTACCACACGACCTCTCCTTACCACACAGCAGAACTCACAATCCAATGGCGATTATCACGACCCTTCTCCATCTCGGACCGTGAGCACGTTACTCTCACGCAGATGCTTAACTCCACGCGTAGATGCTTCAAGGATGGCAGCGAGTTTTGCAGCAGCGAACTCCTTGGCTCTGATACCAAATTAAAATTGGAAGAATTAATTCACACAACACAAAACGTTTTCATTGCTTAACAAACAAATGGAGGTTACATATATAACATGCAGATCACTGACTTAAGTGGATCTGATTAGCTAATAATAGTAAACCTAGAAACTCACAGTTACAACAGTAATGGTTGAAACTCACAGTTACAACAGTTATCTCTTACTAAAGTAAGCTTTATTCTAACACCCATTTTTATTTCTTATTGTTTCCAAAGAGCAGAGCAAGTTGATCAAAGATGTCGGGGAGAAAGGATGTCTTAGTGGAGTGAAGGTGGCAGGTAAGGAAATCGTTTCCCACCTCCTATTCATGGATCGATTTATGTGCTTTACAAGAGGAACTATGAAAGACATCTCCTCTTTACACAGGGTGGTGAATCTTTTATGCAGGGAAATAAGTGTGGAAATAAATACTAGAAAATCTTGCTTAATATCTAACTTCTTCCCTAATAATATTATCTAGCATATTGGAGTCCTTTTTCCTTTCCGAGTAAGGATATGTAGTCTCGTTTCAGATATCTTGGGTTCATTATTAATCCAAACAATTACAGATTTGTAGACTGGATTTGGTTGTATAAGGAAGTCGAGGCTTAGATTTCGCTTCGAGTGTATAGAATTATTTCCAGAGGAGGTAAATTAATTCTGAGGTAAATTAAGTCAGTGTTGGAGAGTATAATAGTATAATGGAGCTCAATAGTCATGATTCCAGAAGGAATTCTTACAAAAACACAAAAGGCCAACTTTTGTTTCGTTTGGGAGGGATCACACATATCACAAAGTATACCATTGGTTAAATGGAGCCGAGTAGCAACCCCTAAGATTCTAGTAGGTTGCGCATTAAAGAACATTTGTCTATTCGCTCAGTCTTTGTCATCTTGAAGCTTATGGAGGGTGACTCATAATAACACCCTATTGGGTAGAGTTATGAAGACTAAGTATACGAAAAATAAGACAATGGAAGATTGGTACAAACTTTTGAGGAAGTCCTCTAAAGGTTCAATTGTTTGGAAGGATTTAGTTAGCACCTTTCCCTTGGTCATGCATTGGAATACATGGAGAATTGGAAATGGATTGAAGGTAAAAATTGGAGAAGACACTTGGATAGAATCTGAAAATGATTTTAATCTTCCAAACTTGCTCATATAGAAATATCACTCAAAATGTATTTTCGTCCTAGAAGACGTCAAAGTCCAATCTCCATAATTGAGAGGGAGGTCTAGCTGGAAGTCCTAAAAATCCTTACATCACGTTACACGAAGAAGAGAAGGATTCTCTCCGTTGGACTAAAAACCCAAGCTGAAGGAATTATATAGAAAAGTTGGGATATATGTTAGCTTTTTAGTTCAGAAGGTACTCCACATGTTTTGTCTTATATGCGGATGTTACCTTATGTTGAAACTACTTGGCACTTAACTTTGTAATGGGTTTTTATAAAGTTGTAAGGTGCTTCTTTTATTAAAGTGACTTTTTAATAAAGTGTACCTTCGAATATTAAAGTGAGTTTATTTAATAAAGTGCACTTATGTAATAAAGTGAAATGTACTTTAATATTTTAAGTGATTTATTTTGAAGGGAATGAATCATAGCACTTTATCTTGTAAAGGAAATATTAGATATTGACCTTTAGATTTAGGGTTGGGGAAGGTGAAAAGACACTTTGGATGGAAAAGTTCATTTTTAGATTATGAGAGAATGCATTGGGTAGTGTGCAAGACACATTGAGAGAAGGAGCTTGAGATATTTTCTGAGTAAGCTTGAGAAAGGAAAAAGGTCAGGAAGGAGGGCATGTTTTCCAAGTGAGCTAGGGAGGAAACCCCAAGGAAGGCATTTTTGTTTTGAGTGTTGTTGTGTTTTTTTGGGATAGGTTATACTGTACGGATCCGTACAGGCTGTACAACAAGAAACTTTGGCATGGAAATTGAGGCAAGAGAAGGCATATTTTTCAACGCACTTTTATCAGAGTTTTTTGAAGGAGTTCGGTCGTACAGGAAGAGGATACAACATGTTTTTGGGCACAAATTTCAAGGTGCCAACTTCAACAAATTTGTACAATTGTACGGGCTGTCGCACAAATTTTAAGGCAGATTGTGGTGGGACAGTTTTTGTGTTGTAAGTGGTTTTTCACTTGGATGGAAATGTGTTATTGCTATTGATATGTAATTTCCTGAAGCTAAATAATATAATCGAGCTCTCTCTCATTGGGTTTCTCTACATTAGGATTTTCCCTAGCATTTGCCTCAATTTCTGACTTATTCATGGTTGGATGAATGTTGTTCGTTGTACTTATTTCGGCTGCATAATTACTTAGCAATGTGTATTTCTGCTTATGGTAATTTATGAATGTGTGTTTTAGGCATTTCAAAGTTCATGTAAGATAGTTATCTCTAGGTTCCTAAGTGTATGACAAAATATTAGCTTGTTTATTTTTATCATTTAAAATTTACAATATCAAATCCTTATGGAAACTCAACTTAGAGAGGAAAAGAAATAGTGGTGGAGCATGATGGTGGGACATTCTTTGGAGACTCAAAATCCCATTGAAGAGAAAAATTACCATGTGGCTAGCTATCAACAACAAGCTTTTGACATGGGATAACGGTGTAAAAGGAGGGTGGTCGAGCCGAAATAGGTATACTTTGTGCAAATCGAATGAGGAATATGCTAACCATATATATTTTTTTTTCTCGTATATCATGTATGTGATGAAGCACCTGAGGGAAAAGTTTAAGAAAAATTATTACAGGATGAAATACTGTCTAGAGGATTTTCTATCTCACAAAGTCGTGAAGAAACTCAAAGGTTTACCTTGTATTATGGTTAATACTATTTGGTGGGAAATAAATGTGAGTATCTTAAAAAATGAAGAGTCCCCGCGTAAGTCTTAGCCAACATCATTATCAAAATTTTGAAGGAATTTAAGGTAGATCCCAAAGAAAATAAGCCTAGTTTCCTGATTATGCCATAGCTCGACTTTGAAATCCCATGGGGTTACTTTGATGGTGCCAATCATGGCCATACACTATTCTATGGTGTAAGCATGGTCCTTTTCCTGAAACAAAATCTCTATGTCAACTCATGTATGCTCCAAAGCTCGACTTTGAAATCCCATGGGGTTACTTTGATGGTGCCAATCATGGCCATACACTATTCTATGGTGTAAGCATGGTCCTTTTCCTGAAACAAAATCTCTATGTCAACTCATGTATGCTCCAAATAGAGGGAAAAACAATAGAGATGAGTTTATCTCTCTATGGTTTCTATCAGAGCAAATGGACACGGAAATCATATATTATGGGAGATTCAAAGTCGATCATTAACTCGGCAATGAAAATCGTCACCATGGTGGATATTCGGTTGGGTCCTCTGCTAGAAGACATAATGCTCTCTTTCAGTCTTTGGATTGGTTCTCCTACAACAATATCTATAAAGAGCTTAATGGAAAAATTGATGCGCTATCCAAAGAATCCTTGTTTCTTTCGGTCGGGGCTTGTGGATACTATGAATATGTCAATGGGGAAGACGTAGAATCCATGGAGTTCCAACTTTGATATTTTAAATTTTCTTTTATAAAAGGTCGATATCAAATGTATTATCAAGTAAGGGCTTAAAATATGAGGTGAATTATAGTGTATTGAAATACGAATAGATGAAAGTATGTTCTGGTAAAAAAAAAATTTAAAGTTTTTTTTAAAGATATGAATGAAATAGGGAGGAAGGTATGGATAGGTTTTATTTGTTCTTTTCACATGAACAATATGTATATTCATTTTTTATGAATTTAAAAAATTTTAAGAGAAGAAAATATATGATTTTTTAATTGAAAATTTAATGTATTTTAAAGAATAGTTTTTATTAATTAATTATTTATGTATAATGAATATTTTCAAAAATTTGAAATGCAAAATCATTGATTTGGAAAACATATTAAGAAAAATAATTGTGTGTTTATTGTATGTATAAATATAAATATAAATTGTTTAAGAAAAAAAGTATAAATATATGTATCACTATAATTATAAATTAGATTACAAATTTTTTATTTTAAATAAAAAAATGAAAAATTTAAATTTAAATTTTAAAAAAAATTTAAATTTTTAAAAAAATTAAAATTTAGTGAAAATGAACAAAATTTAACTATAGGAAAAGAAAACATGGATCATTATGTTATTTCAATAAATTAATATTAAGTCAATGTGAAGCATTCTTGGCTACTTTCCTTAAAAGTAAAATAAATTTTGAAAGTAAAATAAATCATCAAATTTGTTTTATTAATTTTTTTTATTAAAAATAAAATAAATTATTAGTTTTTTTTTTTTTTTAATAAATTAATTAGTTTATAAATTTAATTTATTTTTCATTAAAATTATTCTTTATATTTAATAAGAATTTTGTTAAAAGTTGAAATTCCACTTAATTTTGTTTTAAATTTTCTTTTTTTATTTGTTAGTGTAAATGACTTCATTATTATAAGCGCATAATTTGGCAAATAATTGATGCCAACCTACTTGAGTTGTGTGATCTTATTATTAGGAGTTTGTTAGGGAGTTGGATTTATGAGATCCTAGATTCGTATTTATGGTTGAGATATTTGCTCAACCTCTCATCCTATATTTGGAGCTCTATATAATGAGCCACAAACTATCAGTGAGCTCTATATAATGAGCCACAAATGTATTGTATAACGAATCAAGTAATCTAATAGTATTGTGTTATAATGTATCTCTCATTTGTTAATTGATAGACCTTCCTTTGACTTGTGCTAATAAAAATGGGAATGGACCTATCTGTGGTAAATTAGATCTTGGGGTGTATACAGTCAATATCCTTCACTATACTCATAAACTGAGCACCTTCCAGGTTTTTCTAGGCCTCGAGGGGCCTTATACAAGGTTGTTGGTTGTCCCCATTTCTATTTCTTATTGTTTCCAAAGAACAGAGCAAGTTGATCAAAGATGTCAGGGAGAAAGGATGTCTTAGTGGAGTGAAGTTGGCAGGTAAGGAAATCGTTTCCCACATCCTATTCATGGATCAATTTATGTGCTTTACAAGAGGAACTATGAAAGACATCTCCTCTTTACATAGGGTGGTGAATCTCTTATGCAGGGAAATAAGTGTGGAAATAAATACTAGAAAATCTTGCTTAATATCTAACTGCTTCCCTAATAATATTATCTAGCATATTGGAGTCCTTTTTCCTTTTTGCGTAAGGATATGTAGTCTCGTTTCATGTATCTTGGGTTCATTATTAATCCAAACAATTACAGATTTGTAGACTGGATTTGGTTGTATAAGGAAGTGAAGGCTTAGATTTCACTTCGAGTGTATATAATTCTTTCAAGAGGAGGTAAATTAATTATGATCAAGTCAGTGATGGAGATTATACTAGTATAATGGAGCTCAATAGCCATGATTCCAAAAGGAATTCTTACAAAAACACAAAAGGCCAACTTTTGTTTCCTTTGGGAGGGATCACAGATATGAAAGAGTATACCATTGGTTAAATGGAGCCGAGTAGCAACACCTAAGATTCTAGTAGGTTGCGGATTAAATAACATTTGTCTATTCGCTCAGTCTTTAGCATCTTGAATCTTATGGAGGGTGACTCATAATAACACCCTATTCGGTAGAGTTATGAAGACTAAGGACATGAAAAATAAGATAATGGAAGATTGGTACAAACTTTTGAGGAAGTCCTCTAAAGGTTCAATTCTTTGGAAGGATTTAGTTAGCACCTTTCCCTTGGTCATGCACTGGAAGACATGGAGAATTGGCAATGGATTGAAGGTAAAAATTGGAGAAGACTCTTGGTTAGGATCTGAAAATGATTTCAATCTTCCAAACTCCCTCGTATAGAAATATCACTCAAAAGGTATTTTCGTCTTAGAAGATGCCAAATTCCAATCCCCATAGCTTAGAGGGAGTTCTAGCTGGATGTCCTAAAAATCCTTAAGAGTGGAAGGCCATGAGTTAGATGAATTGTTGTACTACATCTACATTTTAGTATCAAACTACATCACGTTACAGGGAGAAGAGAAGGATTCTCTCTGTTGGACTAAAAACCGAGGCTGAAGGAATTATATAGAAAAGTTGGGATATATGTTAGCTTTTTAGCTGAGGAGGTACTCCACATGTTTTGTCTTCTATGCGGATGTTACCTTATGTTGACACTACTAGGAACTTAAATTTGTAATGGGTTTTTATAAAGTTGTAAAGTGATTCTTTTATTAAAGTGACTTTTTAATAAAGTGTACCTTCGAATATCAAAGTGACTTTATTTCATAAAGTGCACTTATGTAATAAAGTGAAATGTACTTTAATATTTTAAGTGATTTATTTTGGAGGGAATGAATCATAGCCTTTGATCTTGTAAAGGCAATTATATTAGATATTGGCCTTTGGATTTAGGGTTGGGAAAGGTGAAAAGAGAGTTTGGATGGAAAAGTTCATTTTCAGATTATTAGAGAATGCATTGGGTAGTGTGCAAGACACATTGAGAGAAGGAGTTTGAGATATTTTCTGAGTAAGCTTGAGAAAGGAAAGAGGTCAGCAAGGAGGGCATGTTTCCCAAGTGAGTTAGGGAGGAAACCCCAAGGAAGGCATTTATGTTTTGAGTGTTGTTGTGTTTTGTTGGGATAGGTTATACTGTACGGATCCGTACAGGTTGTACAACAACAAACTTTGTCATGGAAATTGAGGCAAGAGAAGGCATGTTTTTCAACGCAGTTTTATCAGAGTTTTTTGAAGGAGTTTGGTCGTACATGAAGAGGGTACAACATGTTTTCGGGCAAAAATTTCAAGGTGCCAACTTCAACAAATCTATACAACTGTACGAACTGTCGCACAAATTTCAAGGCAGATTGTGGTGGGACAGTTTTTGTGTTGTAAGTGGTTTTTCACTTGGACAGAAATGTATTATTGCTATTGATATGTAATTTCGTGAAGCTGAATAATATAATATCTCTTTCTCATTGGGGTTTTCCCTAGCATTTTCCTAAATTTTTGAGTTATTCATGGTTGGATGAATGTTGTTCGTTGTACTTATTTCGTCTGCATAATTACTTAGCAATGTGTATTTCTTCTTATGGTCATTTATGAATGTGTGTTTTAGACATTTCAGAGTTCATGTAAGATAGTTATCTCTAAATTCTTAAGTGTATGACAATATACTGGCTTGTTTATTTTTGTCATTTAAAATTTACAATATCAAATCCTTATGAAAACTCAACTCATAGAGGAAAAGAAATGGTGGTGGGGCATGGTGATGGGGCATTCTTTGGAGACTCAAAGCCCCATTGAAGAGAAAAATTACCATGTGGCTAGCTATCAACAACAAACTTTTGACATGGGATAACGGTGTAAAAAGAGGGTGGTCGAGCCGAAATAGGTATACTTTGTGCAAATCGAATGAGGAATATGCTAATCATATTTTTTTTTTGCTCGTATACCATGTATGTGATGAAGTGAGGGAAAAGTTTAAGCAAAATTATTATAGGATGAAATATTGGCTAGAGGATTTGCTATCTCACAAAGCCGTGAAGAAACTCAAAGGTTTACCTTGTATTATGGTTA
Organism: Picea sitchensis; assembly: GCA_010110895.2. Classification (NCBI taxonomy): domain Eukaryota; kingdom Viridiplantae; phylum Streptophyta; class Pinopsida; order Pinales; family Pinaceae; genus Picea; species Picea sitchensis. The sequence continues at coordinate 20,630 of SNQJ01S0000412.1, read as the reverse complement.
ATACTATTTGGTGGGAAATAAATGTCAGTGTTTTAAAAAATGAAGAGTCACCGCGGAAGTCTTAGCCAACATCATTATCAAAATTTTGAAGGAATTTAAGGCAGATCTCAAAGAAAATAAGCTTAGATTCCTGATGATGCCATAGCTCGACCTTGAAATCCGATGGGGTTACTTTGATGGTGCCAGTCATGGCCATACACTATTCTATGGTGTAGGCATGGTCCTTTTACTGAAACAAAATCACTATGTCACCTCATGTATGCTCCAAATAGAGGGAAAAACAATATCGCTGAGTTTATCTCTCTATGGTTGCTATTAGAGCTCGCAAAAAAGATGGACAAGGAAATCACATATTATGGGAGATTCAAAGTCGATCATTAACTCGGCAATGAAAATCGTCACCATGGTGGATATTCGGTTGGGTCCTCTGCTAGAAGACATAATGCTCTCTTTCCAGTCTTTGGATTGGCTCTCCTACAACAATATCTATAAAGAGATTAATGGAAAAATTGATGCCAAAGAATCCTTGTTTCTTTCGGTCGGGGCTTGTGGATACTATGAATATGTCAATGGGGAAGAGGTAGAATCCATGGAGTTCCAACTTTGATATTTTAAATTTTCTTTTATAAAAGGTCGATATCAAATGTATTATCAAGTAAGGACTTAAAATATGAAGTGAATTATAGTGTATTGAAATACGAATAGATGAAAGTATGTTCTGGTAACTGTTTTTTTTAAGTTTTTTTTAAAGATATGAATGAAATAGGGAGGAAGGTATGGGTAGGTTCTATTTGTTCTTTTCACATGAGCAATATGTATATTCATTTCTTATGAATATAAAAAAATTTAAGAGAAGAAAAACTTTACATGATTTTTAAATTAAAAATTTAATGTATTTTGAAGAATAGTTTTTATTAACTAATTATTTATGTATAATGAATATTCTCACAAATTTGAAATGCAAAATCATTGATTTGGAAAACATATTAAAAAAAAATATTGTGTGTTTATTGTATGTATAAATATAAATATAAATTGTTTAGGAAAAAAGTATAAATATATACATTACTATAATTATAAATTAAGTTACAAATTTTTTATTTTAAATTAAAAAATGAAAAATTTAAATTCTTTAAAAAATTAAAATTAAGCTCACTCAGGAAATATAAATTCTTATTTATATTTAATAAGAATTTTGTTAAAAGTTGTAATTTCACTTAATTTTATTTTTAAAACTTTTTTTTGTATTTGCTAGTGTAAATGATTTAGGAAGTACCATCCCTTAGCATTGCTAGGGTTTTAGATGTCTCCTTCCTTTCCCCTTAAGAGTGGATTTAGAAACCATCCAAATTCAAATTCTCTTTCAAATTTTATTCTTAAAAGATTTTATTCAATTTATAACATAAATTTTAAAGTAAAAAAATAAATCAAATAAAATTTATTTCACCTAAAAATTAATGATTAATTTATTTTCCTTAATATATTATATTTTAATATTATTTTTAAATATATTTGAAAAATAAATAAACAATTTTAAAATAGCTTTACCAGATTTCTGTGATTAGAGTAGTTATTAAAATTACAAGGAAGATCTACAGTAGTCTTGATGATGAATCAGGTTTACCTAAATTCTAATAATTCCATACTTATTTTTCTAAATATAATATTTTCTTATTTTTAAATTTTTTTTGGTGATTATATATATATATATAATTAATATTCATAATTAATTTGGAACTAAAGAAAATGCTCATAAACTCGATTTCTTATACCTGTTTTTCTATTATATTTAAGTCAAAATCTATTAATAAAGAGCTACCGAGATTCGTTAGTTAAATCATATTGATAAGAGGTACAGAGAGTCGTCTTTCGTTAGTTAAAACATATTGATAAGAGGTACCGAGAATCGTCCTTCTAAATGGTATGATCATACTATTTTGAAGCTCAGTATTTTGATAAACCCTAACTTGCAGTCACCTACAGGAACTGTTTTCTTTCTTTTATATTTAAACCAATACCTAATGATAAAGAGCTAACGAGAATCATTAGTTCAAACCTATTGATAAGGGGCACAGAGAATCATCCTGGTATGATCATATGCTATATTGAAGCTAAATGTTTTGATAAATCCTAACATGCACTCACCCATAGAAAGTTGAAAAACTAAGAAAAAAATTCGAGGAAGATTGAGGCGGAAAAAATACATATTCTAAAGTCATATGAGTCTCTTTATCTAGAGGATACCTTTCAACTCCAGCAATTGGAATGTGTGCCGTGATGAGAGAATGGACATTACAGCCATGCTAATACCTTTGAACTCCAGCAATTGGAATGTGCGCCGTGATGAGAGAATGGACAAAGGCTTCTGGTAGCATTGCGAGGCTCATTGTTCCGAACCATGCGTTTTGCTTATTGGTAGGTGACACTTTCTTCATGTCGTATTTAGTAATCAGGCAGCGGCCATGGTCGCTTGCAAACTGGACACTGCAAGTTTCTCGCAGGTTTCGATGTCTGTACTTCAAATAACCTACATCGGTGATCAGAATTTTATAATAATGAAAATAGTCTAATTTTAAGATTGCAACCTAGTCAATTTGATGTATTATTTAGCTAGTTATTTGACTATAGAGGTAACTTTGAGAAAACACTACACAGTTTAAGCACACCCAAACTCTATTATTGCTAACACCCATTTAATTAACACTGATTGGATCTGACAGAAAACGTTTAGCAACTCTCCGAACTATTAAACAATGAAATTTTGCAGCTGTAACTTTTACCTTTTAGCTATTATGAAAGACACGGTTCTCCATCTTCCTTCGGCCGTTCTGGGCTCTTGGGAACCTGCCTTGTCGTTCCCAGCTGCTCTCGATTCCGTCGCGAAAATCGTCTAATAACAATATATAAGGCAAAATCAATTGGCTTCCATATCTGGGAAACTAAAATATTGTTTTGTGGACTCGATCAGCGTACTTGTTGTCGAAGTGATAATATTTCAGTGATGAGGACGAGGACTAAGGTGCTTGTGCGGGAAACCGTGCATACGTTTACGTTATCTTCTGCCCGGGACTTTGCTTGGGGAGGAGGCATTACTTACTTGTTACCCAATTTAAATATATTCGTAGGGTTAACACTGCTTTGCCAGCCCAGTTAAACTTTGCAGGCTTGCTTACCTCAGAATCTGTGAGTATACCGGGTCCTATTAAGAATTATTTTTAGAGGAATTGGTCATCGGTTGTTAATATAATCATTTTCTATTATTATTTTCCGAAGCAGGCTGTCAGGCTGTCTTCATTAAGCATCATATTTAGATAACGTTTTAGGTTTTGCATCATATTTAGATAACGTTTTAGGTTTTGGCTTTTTGTTTGGAATATTTTTTTATTGATTTTGTGGTTATAAATTATTTGAATGGAAACTTTAAGTAGTTGGGTTTGTATAATTTGAATATTCAGAAGTTTTTAAGGAAGTTAAATTTATTAATGTATTAAAAATACAATTTAAAAAACAAAAATGAATGACTTCACCTAAAATACCATATATATATTTTCACTTTGTTAATATATATATTCACTTTGTTAATAGCCCAAGTCAGTGAGGAAACAAGTTGGTGCTCGGATAAGCTTTTTAAATAAATTGATGTGTGTTTGGTGCTCTGATAAGCTTTTTAAATAAATTGATGTGTCTCTTTGGACATTTTCTTTGATGGCATTAAAACTTGAACAGGATCTTAATAAGTCCGCGAAGCATGCTTCAATTCACACTAAATTAAATTAATAAAGAATCTTGACACTGATATAAGCTTTCATGAGAAAACACCGCTACTAGATAGACACTTTAGCAATTAAAAACAGTTGTAAGTTTAACTTATTTATGACTTAAGTACTTTTATTATTACTTAAATTTATGTATAATTAGCGATGGACAGTAATTTATATATTATTACACTTAAGTCGACACTAGAATATTTAGCGGGGGATGGGCATTTCTCTCAATGAGATTGTAGTCGATTTTGATTTTTATAATAAACAATAAGGAGGATTGACTTGGCTCGAGAAGACTTAATCCACTTAATAAGTTACCCAACCCATAAAGGGAGGAGGAATTTTTTATATGATTTTGATTTATGTTAATCAAGTAAAAAATCGGATTGACTTGTTTCATGAAGAGTTAATCGACTTAATAAGTTAATTAAAAAATATTAAATAGTAAAGATTATTTTTATTTAATAAGGAATTTTATTGTTATGTTTAGAAACATGGAAGCTTGGTCCAGAGAAATTAACTTTAATATCAGAGTTAAATAAGGCTGTTTCTTGTCTCTTATCCATTTTCACATTTGCATTGACAAGTTAGAAGATTGATTGACTTTCCTCATTTGCATTGATACGTTAGAAAATTGATTGACAAAATAGTCTCCTATATGACAACAACAACTTGGAGGAAGTGCATTCATACACATTTCTTGACATTGATATTCATCACAAAATCAAGTGGAATTATAGCATAGAGAAAAGGATAAATGCAGGGTGGAAAGCTTATTTACTCTTGTTTTTTTTTTATGGATGTGAAGTTTGGGGATGTAGTATCTCTAGAAAGTCTTGGAGAAAGATAGAGAAGATCCAAAATAATTTTATAACTTATAATCTCAAAATTAAAGGCAATACACCCTATCATATCCTCTTTAGAGACAATTATATGAAGAGCATGGTTATGACTAGGTTGCGTTGAAAAGGTTGCATTGTTGAACTCCAAGTTCTCATGATCTGCCCTTGCATGCCATAGTTCAAAAATTTTCATAAGGCAACCTTTGTCTGTTGGTGCCAACTATGTTCCCATGGGTGGCTTCCATTTACACATTGCAAATGCTACTAACATGTATCCATATGTGAAAGTTCCTCCTTTCTCCTGAGCTTCCTCACAAGAAACTAGGAGTTCCTCTAGTAGGTAGCTGCAACAATTGAACACAACTCTATTTGCGTAGAAGTATGCTACTAAAAGAGCATCTAAGGTGCATTCTCCCTTGTATTAGGAGTGCATGACCTTACTTGCAATGACATAGCAGGTTGTCTGGACCATTTCTAGAATAATCAGGTCAATCTTCATCGTGCGCCCTCCTCTTTGAGTGTGGAATTTCTCGTACATACTAACTTCTCCCTTCCTCTTCTCGTGCTTTCTTGTGCCTTGAAATTCTTTAGACACATCCTCACCCTCAATAGATAATCCAGTGAGTTAGTGGATGCCATCTGCATGAATTAGATATCTTCGGTCGAGCCATAGGCCCCTATCATGCACTCGATTGATCATATTGTTTTTGCACCACACAACCTCATCAGTGGTCCCAAAGACCAGTAATTCCCTAAGGTTCATGATGGTGGAATTGAACAGGTTGATGAATTATAGATTTGAGACAAACTACATGCCTTCTATTGCATCTGGAGCCAATTCCTAGAACACGCTAATGTTCATCTGTGGAAACAATACTTGGTCCATCAGGTCAAGGTCCAGATGTTTTACTTGCTAAGTCTTCCCGTTGACATTACCTATGATCTCGATCCTGGGATCATACAACTCATTTGTAATTTCTTCTTTGAGATCTGAACTCCAACCTCCTTTTTCTCTTGGCATGCTCGCTCTGAAATGCTAGAAAACTAGACTAGTAAGTTGGGGGTCGGGGTCGTGATTGGGGAAGAGGATTTCACAGACCCGACGAGGGTGCAAATGGTGCAAGAAAAATAAATATTTCAGATAAACAGTAAGTCTCTCCCGTCGATTCACAAGATCTTATAAACTGGATAACTCGAAAACTTTGTTGTCGCACATAAAGACACTCATGATTAGGCTAGCAACGCAATCTCAAGATGAGGTGTCTGACGAGACTGGTAATAGGGTAAAATATATAGCGTGATCTTGTCTTTAATTAACGGACTGATAGGGACGTGGTAAACCTGAGGGGATTACCATTTTAATGGTTGAGTATCTTAGCGTGGATATCGATGGAATCTACGCGTATCATGCCTTTATGGCTTGACAGAACATTCTGACAAGTTATTGTAGCTTCCATAAAGGGCATGACTAGACTAGATGAGTATGGCACATGGGTTGTGATACAGTTCAAATCCCCCCCCCCCTCCGACCACAATGGGGTCCCCTTCATGTTTAATGAAGTCATTTAATGTAATGGTGGCTCTTCCAACCCTGGGCGACCAAAGAAGTGTTTTTTTTCCAAAAGAAAAACTTAGACTAAAACAAAAACATATATCGTAGCACAACTGTGCATAGTCCGACGTTATTAACTGAATTAAAGAGATTACAGAAAATTTAAATCTAACTATTGTACATGCTCCCTTGGACTGGAGAAACTCTCCTTTGGCTTAATCATGAGAAACGTAGGGTTTTAGATGGGCTCCATTCACCCAGCCTGGTCGAAGCATACCGTCCAATTGTGCTAGCTTGACTACACCAATGTCGGATTTCCACAACTATGAATGGACCCAACCAATGCATGCACAACTAGCCTGGATTCTTTTGATATCGGTTGTCATAGATTAGTACCTTATCCCCTTGCGCAAATATTTTGGCCTTAATGTGCCTGTCATGCCAATATTTGTATCTAGATTTCTCAACTGTGTGATGAAAATTTGCTAGAAATCTTGCTTCCTCTAGTTCCTACAAGTTTGCAATCCTTTGCGCAACCAATTTGTCATCTGTCATGTGTGTAGCTTGTGCTAAATAGAGATTAGGGGTGATAAACTATCTAGGTACAAAAACTTCCTGCGTATACCTGCGTAGATTCTTCGTGGTAGTCCTGTAAGCCCACAAGACTATTGGAATTCTATCATCTCAGTCTCCCTGTTTGTGAAACATACGTTTTTTAGTCCTCTTTCCAAAATTTTATTTAATGCCTCCATTGTACCTTTATCTTGCAGATGATAGGGACTGTTTTTGTGGTGATGTATAAGGAATTATGTTGTCAACTTTGTGATGGTACTACTAATAAAGTGACTACCTTGATCACTGGTCAAACTTCTAGGGCATCCAAACCACGTAATGACATTTTCAAAGATGAATCTAGCAGTTATATTTGTCGAAAAATATTGAAATACCTCTACTTCAACCCATCTTGTGAGGTAATTTTTTGAAGTAATGATGTATCTGGACTTTGAATGCTTAGATAGCGGGTTGATTGGTCTAATAAATTCAACAACCCACTTCTCAAAAGCCGGAAGTTCCCTAACTCACTGAAGGGGTAAATCATCTCTGCGTGATGGCTTCCCTAGTCTTTGGTAGATGTTGCAAGATATATAATACTCTTTAGCATATCTAAATAAAGTATCCCACCATAATCCAACTTGAAGTGCCTTATGTGCAGTAGCTTTACCTCCAACATGTCCTCCGGCAACTCCAATGTTTCATTCCCACAGAATATCTTTCCTCTCGTAGCTCAAGGAACATCTCTTGAGGATTTTGTCTAGTCCCAACTTGTATAGTTGTCTCGTAATCAGTTGATAGTCGGTTGCGTGAACCACCATATGTTTTTTTTGGGTTGCAGAGTAAGTTTATGGGAAGATATCTATACCAAGGAAGGTAGAAATATCTTCAGCATACTCATGGATGGCCTCAATTCAAAATAGGTCTACATCTGGGAGTTGATCATCAACTGCTCCACCATTTTCCCTTGACTCCAACCTGGAAAGGAGATATGGATCTACATTGCATCTTCCTAGATTGACAATGACTTCGAATGAAATATCTTGAAAGAGAAGTACCCACCTGAAAATTATTCCTTCAAGTAATGGTTTATTAACTAGGTACTTTAAGACAAAGTGGTCAGTAAAAAACTTGAAATGAGAGTGTTAAGAACCAAATATCAATATAGCATAGAAAAACCTCAGACAAAGTACTCAACGCCTTGAAAAAGAGATAATTTCAGATAATAAGCATATTCGAGGGGGCAACCTCCTTTTACCCCACTTAAATGTTCAAGTACAAGATGATTCAAAATGAAAATTTCTCCTTGGTATATATAAGAGACTAGGAGGTATAATTACAACTAATGGCCTAAAGCCGACATAAATAAAATAACATTACTAATATAATATGCCCCAATTAAGGGGTAATGTAAGGCCAATAATGGGGCTTAACATGCCCCTCCTTGGGAGCCAGTGTTATGCGCAATGTTTGAGTAACTCTGAATGCTTCTATATAAAGACTCATCTTCCCAAGTGGAATCTTCAGTGGTAGTTTCCTCCACTTAGCTAGAGGATACTCTTGAAATGGATCTGACCATGGTGGTGAATTCTTGTGTCGATGATGGCCGGGCTCCAATATTATTTTCCTTCCTCGTCAAGTTTCAGTAATATAGTTTGAACTAGGATCTTATGCGCCCTAACCTTCTTTAAGCATGAAACATGGGCGGTGTATAAGTGAAGATGGGCAACTCAATTGTATGCCATAGTACCAATCTTTTGCAACACCTTATAAGAGACCATATTAATTTGGTTTGTAATTTAGTATCCTTCTTGAGCTACTTGAGGGACATTTGTTTGTATGGTTGTAGTCTTGAAACCACCCAATCCCTACTTCACTTCTTTCACTATAATGTTGATCTTGTTGTTGTTCCGTATGATTTTGTACCATGGTGAGGTTGTCCTTTAAGATTTGGAGAACTTGTTGATTCTCGATCGATCTTCTTTGCTTGAACCTTAGATTTTTCTTTTAGAGAAAGAAGTGATTGAAGGAGGTTGGTATCCATAAAGTGCATAAATGGTGTCATTTTGACTGCGGTATGAGAAAAGGAAGTGTTATGCCACCAATTGCCAAGGGTAACCATTTGGTGGCTGTGTTTGTTATCAAGACAAACTAACAAGGTAGACTTCCGGACATTTGTTCACTATCTCGGTTTGTCCATGGGATTGAGGATGATAGGATGAGCTATAAGAAAGCAATTTAGTACCCAAATAAGAAAATAATTAAATCGAAGATATCTCATTGAAGATGGGATCTGTCACTTACAATAAACTTTTGGTACTTAATGTAGCTTTTGGTACATCTCCATGAATCTTGATTGGCAACTGTACTGCTTTGAAGGGATGAGAGAGCACAAAAATTAATGCGTGCCAGTGATCTATCAACAATCACCATGATGACATTCTTTCGTTCAGACTTTGGTAAACCACCGTGATATGAAATCGATGATATCACTCAACGTTGACTTGGGATGGATAATGGTTATGGGAGAGAGTAATTGTTCCACTGTAGTTTGTTGGAAGACCAGGCATTCTACAAATCTTTGAACATGGAGTTTTAAGGCCATCCCAAAAAATCCTTCTTACTGACTCTATGGTAGGATTTCAAAAATCTCGATTACCCTCCTACTGGAGGTTGTGCAATTCAATAGTACACCTTTTATTTGAGTTGGGAGTTCTCACATAAATATAAAGAGATCTTTGTACCATAGTGAATCATTTTGTGCGAAATGTATTTGAAATTGCTTGGAATCGCCACGCAACCTTTGAATGAGAATTCGCCGCGTCGGTCATTCTTCCATTAATCTCTTTCTTCTATTATCAATCGGGTTGGATGAATTGAGATAACATAGAAACCTCAACATCTTCATCCTTTCTCTCAAAGAGTTCATTTTCACAGCATTTGCTTCCCCTTTTTATAGATGATTTCAAAATCATAACCCAATATGTTAGTTACCCATTTTTGTTGTTCTTAGGAGTAAGTCTTTGTTCCATGAAGTATTTAAGACTATCATGATCTCTTTGACCTCCGAAGTGCCCACCTATTAGGTAGGGCGCCATTTATTCAATGCATGTAGTATTTCCATCATTTCCTTCCATAAATGGGTTTGTGTAAAGTCCTTTCCCTTAGGTGGTTGACTTTCAAAATCCAAAGGGCCTTCCTTCTTGCATTAGGACAACACCAATTCCATTTCTTGGGACATCACATTCCACTTTGATAAAGGTTTATGTAAGAGTCACAGAGTGTGTTCAAGACAAGAGCTTTGCACATGCCTCTTTAAGTTGTTCAAAAGATTTAGTTGCCTCTAAAGTTCATGAAAATGCATCCCCTTGTTAGTTAGTCTGGGTTAAAGTTGCTACTATTCTTCCATAGCTCCCGTGCAAACTTGCGGTAGTAACCTGAAACCCAAAATCCTCTGATATTCTTCAATGTTTGGGAATTGACCAGTCCATCATGGCATTAATCTTGGTAGGGTCTACACATGACACCATCATGAGATACAATATGACCCAAATACTCTACCTCCTTTGCTCCAAAAAAACATTTGGATGGATGGTTTGACTATATAGTTGTTGCTCCTTTGGTTGTAGCACCTTGTCAACATGGCACATGATCCTCAAGACTTGCTATAGATTAGTATCATCAAAAATACTAACACAAATTTTCGAAGGAAGGGCTTTGAAATGGAATTCATCATCCTTGGAATATGGAGGATGCATTTGTAAGGCCAAAGGCATGAACAAAAATTCATAATGGCCTTCATGAGGTTGAATGTTGTTTTTGGGATTATCTTCTTACTTCATTCCGTCCAGGTGCGAGAATGAAGATCAATTTTGGCTGCATTCAGACACTCCATGTATTTCTTCTAACAATTCATCAATGGCAGAATGGGAAACTTGCTGTCTTTAATGGTGATCTTGTTGAGCTCTCTATAATCTAGACACATATGCCATGAACCATCATTTTTTGTGACCATCACTATTGGTTAAGAGAAAAAAATTTGGTTAGGTTGAATTATGTTGACCTCTAACATTTCTTCAACCATAAGAGTAATTTCACTCTTCTAGAAGTAAGGGTATCTATATGGCCTGATGTTACAAGGAACGCCGGGAATTATGTGAATTTCATTATCATGATTTAGTGGTTGGAAGACCTTTGGGTATATCTTTAAATACTTTGGAATGCTTATCAATGATCCTTTGGAGATCTTGAAATAGATAAACTAGATGTTGAACATCTAGTGAGCATGGTTGTGCAATATTGTTGCGCCTTTTTCAATAATTATGTCATGCCATTGGAGCTTTGTCACGCTACGGGACACTATGATACCTCTTAACACCATTTCTTTTCCTTCCAATGAAAATTTCTTGAAAATTCTTGAAAATTAAAAGCCACTTGTTCCTAATGATTGTAACCATTGGATTCCTAGTACAACATTTTCCCCACCCAACAGGTGAAATCATTGGTTTTATTCATTACATATTTTCCTATAGTAAGATTGATCTTATTGCATTTTTCTGACCAATTGATAGTTCATCATCTATAATCATTACTTGAAACTTCGGCCTTTGGATATACAAAGCAATTGAGAGATTTGGCTAATTTATGGTGGTCAAGGTATGATCTTCCAGAATCAATTAGGACTAATTACCTTTTTTCTTTTTTGATGTATCCTTTAGTGTGAGGGTTTGAGGAGTGCTAATTCCACCAATGCATTACTTTATGTCGTGGGAGTCAACTCTTGAGAAAAAATTGCTTCTAAGTTTTCATATTGAGATTTTTCTTGTTCTTGTTATTATTCTACCTCTTCGCATTCAATGTAGAGCCATTTATTCTCAGCACTTATGTCCCTTCTTGCTTTATTGTCACAATTAATATAAGCATTTTAGTTTTCGCCTCCAATTGTTGAGGTGTGCTTGTGGGATTCGAGATGTTTTAGAAGAAGGGCATTGTTCTCTCTATAGATGTTAGGATTGGTCCTTCTGAAGTAGCTCCAACCATATTTACTTTCAGCATTTATTGCCACCTTAAATGCATTCTCGAGTGATTTGGGTTCCCAAAGCCCGAACCTCATGTTGAATGTTATCCTTTAAAGTTCCTATGAATACATCATTCAGAATTACTCATGCGAAATATCGAGTTACCTTTATATTCAATCTTTGGAATATCTCAATTATTATGCGATAAAAGCGAACCCTTTTTGCTTGAGATTTCCATCAATTGGCTAAAGAAGGTATTGCTTCTTGTATCCTCATGGTGATACTATCATTTTCTTCCACTTGTATCCTCATAGTGTGCTATCATTTCTTCCATGAAAATTGTCCAAGTAATGAGTGATTTGCGAGAACAAATCCATCGATACCATACAAATTGATTAGGTTCTAAATATAAAGAAGCAATTCGTACCTTTTGTGTATGTGGCACATTGTGGAGATCAAAGAATTGCTCCATCTAAAGTTTCCATGTGATTGGGTCCTTGCCATCAAACTTCCTCGTATCAATCTTAGGAACATGGTTGGTATTCAAACCAAAGTTGGATTTTCTCCATTCTTGATTCACCTTCCTTGTGTCCTCATCATGAATTTCATCAGATGCATTTTCACTTTCAAGTGTCTTCTCTAATACGAAAATTTTCAATACTTTCATGATCTCCCATTTTAAACCCTCCATCATCTTTTGTAGTTCATATTTTGTTACTATCTTCTTTTGTAAATCATTTATGTCCCTATGCATTTCTTCACCTTCATCAAGAGTCCAAGAAGGATTGTCTGGAGGCTTATTTGGTGTAGAAGTTCCCTTTTTGGGTGGCATGTTAGCCAAGTATGTAATGATCCCAACCCAAATTTTTCACTTGGAATCACTAACTACCACTGATTTGTTGATGTGCAGGTGTTTATTGAGTTATTAATTGCATACAAGATTCATCCAATGCATGAAGATCACAATACATTCAAGATATAGAAGCACAAGCAAAGATCTGACCTTTTTATTATGAGCAATGTAGGGTCAATACAATAGATGACCGATCTGGCATAAACTTCAGATGACCATACAAACAATAGATATGAGCTGCTACAAAATGCTCTCGTCAATACAAAAGAAGCCTCAAAAGGATGGATAAGTAATGAATACCAGTACCAAGCAGATCTGAATACAAAACCCTCTAGCTGAAGAGTGTCATGCTCCAAGTGAAGATTGAAGCCCTCAATAATTCAGCCTTGATGGAAGGATGCTCCAAATGAGCCCAAACTCAGTCGGATAATAGATCAGGGCAGTGGGATCCTCATCCTAAAGTTTCAGGCCCAACGTCCAAGGCCAACCTCTCCAACTGTTGAATCTTCTAAGGGAGTTGTGCCCTCCTGAATAGCTGAAACCCTAGGCAACTTGCCCCTGAATAAATACACCTCCAAATGACCTGAAACTCTCCAAGAATATAGATCGGGCTATGATAATCCTGTAGGAGAAGTTTCAGACCCAGATCTCAAGTTGATCTCTCTAGATCTAAGAAATACAGAAAAGTGGGATGTCCTCCTATCCTCCAAATCGTCCCAAGATGTTGTTGAAGATTGAGTGGTGATAACTCCTCAAGAAAACCCTTAGAATGATGATGGAGTACCTGCAAATAAAACCCAACTGATGAAATGCCCAACGCTCCTCCTGATTGTCTAGATTGAAGCCTCCTCAATGGTATGGTGTGCCCTTGCTGGAAACTCCCCAACAGTACGGCCCTGCTATCTTCTGAAGCTCTAAAAGGAGATATGTTGAGAGTAGAATGGTGTGGAGGAATCTTTCATCCCCGAGACCATGCTGTGGAACAAGGTGAGTGGATATTTCACCACTGAGTTTCTCACAAGGGTTTGTACAGCAAAACCCCCAAACTTAATGCTCAAGAGCAATAACAAGCAATATACCAAAATCAGAATGACTAATAGGTACGCCCCAGCCTCTTACTTATAGTTTTCCTTCTAATTCTCTGTTGAGTTAGGTTAACTCCCAGGGTTAATCTTCTATTCTTCTGTTGAGTTATCTTTTACTCCTTTATCCCTTTCCTTTCTTAAGTCAACTTAAAAATATAACTTTAGCCTCGTTGATTTCCCCTCTCAGTGTGAGACCATGACCTAGTGGGGGTGCCTAGGCCACTGAGTCTCCTCGTCAACTCTCTAAGAGGTGGGGGATATTACAGTCTCCCCTTCTTGAAATTGCTTGTCCTCAAGCAATTCCAAACTTGCTTCTTTTACCATGTGCTCCTACTCCAAAGTGGCATCCTCAATGGGTAAATCCTTCCACCTGATCAAGTACTCCTTGATTCTTCAGTTTCTGAGCCTTTTCTCTCGGACTTCTAGTACCTCCTCCGGAATCAGAACAAGTTGTCCCTCCTCATACATGGGGGGTAATATCTCAATAGGCCTGATGTGTTGACCGAGGGCTTTCTTAAGGCATGAGACATGGAAAACGTTGTGAATTTTGCTGCCCTATGGAAGCTCCAGCTCTTAAGCTACAACCCCTATCCTCCTGCTAACTCTGTAGGGTCCAAAGAAACATGGTTGCAATTTCTCCGCTCTGCTTCTTTTAATGGAAGCTTGCATGTATGGTTGCAGCCTCAAATAGACTAAATTGCCAACCTCAAAATTCTAGTCAACTATGTGCTTGTCTGCTTGGACCTTCTGCTAGTTTTGTGCCCTTTGTAGATGATCCTTCAATTCCATGAGAATGTCTTGGCTCTATTGTATCCAATCCTGTACCATCGGTGCCCTACTATCACCGAATGCAATCTCCACAAATGATAAAGGATCATAGATATACAAATCTCTGAATGGTGACATGCCAATGGACATATGTTGGGTGGTGTTGTAGCAATATTCTCCCGAATGCAACCATCTGACCCATGCTTTTTGTTACCCTGCCACATAGTTTCTGAGATAGCCCTCCGTCCACTTGTTGACTATCTCTGTCTGTCCATCTGTCTGAGGGTGATAGATGGTGCTAGGGGTCAAGGCTATAAAAACCAACCTAAATAACTCCTGCCAGAAATTACTCATAAACCTACTATCCCTATCACTGACAATGGTCTTGGGTAGGCCATGCAACCTGAAAATCTCCCTGAAAAATAGTTTGGCCACCTGTGATGCACTGAAGTCGGTAGCTATGGTGAAGAAGTGTGAAAACTTTTTTAACCTATCCACCACTAAAAATATGCAGTCCTTCCCTTGCATCTTTGGTAGCCCAGTGATGAAATCCATGGATATGCTTTCCCATTTGTGCTCTAGAATGGGCAAGGGTTACAAAAGTCCTGCTGGGTGCATGTGCTCATCCTTGTTTGCCTGACATGTCACACATTCTTTGATGTGCTTAATCACATCCTCCTTGAGCCCCTTCCAAGAGAATCTTTCTCTCACCTGCCTGTATGTCTTGTTGATCCCCTGATGTCCTGCCATTAGTGAGTCATGGCATGCCTGCAATATCTTGGCCTTGAAGGTCGATCTAGAAACCAAGAAGATTCGGTCTTTGTAGTAGATGAGGTCATTAATAACCTTGAAATATTCATCTTGTACCTATCCATCAAGTAGTTGGCACACAAACTAATCCTCTACATACTCCATCACTAGCTGGTCTTTCCAATCAACTATTATCCCTGTTATGGCAATGATGGATGGTCTCCTAGATAAGGCATCAACCACCACATTGTTCTTCCCTTTGAAAAACTCAATGTCAAAGTCATAGGCCTGTATTATTCTTACCCATTTTTGTTGCCTCTCGTTCAAGTCCTTCTGTTCCAATAAGTATTTGAGGCTATTATGATCTAACTTGACAACAAACCGAGAAGCTACCAAGTATTGTCGGGATTTGGCTAGTGCATGCATGATAACCAACATTTATTTGTCATAAATGTTGTAGAGTATCTCAGGACCCCATTGTTTCTGGCTCTCATAGGCAAGAGGGTGCCTCTTCTGCATCAGTACGGCCCCTATTCCTTCCCCGGATGCATCACACTCCAAGGTAAATGGGAGACTGAAATCTGGAAGGGCTAAGACTGGGCATGTATTGATCACCTTCTTCATCTTGTCCATCATTTTTTGAGTCTCCTCGTCCCACTTGAATGCTCCCTTCTTAGTCAAATCGGTCAAGGGTGCACACAATTGAGAGAACCCTTTGACAAACTTCCTATAATATGTGCACATTCCCAGAAATCCTCTCAATTTTGTGAGTGTCTTCGAAGTGGGCCATTCCATGATGGCTTCAATTTTCTCTTGATGTATCTGTACCCCTTTTGCTCCGATAATGTGTCTTAGATAAAGGACCTTCGTCATTCCAAACTCACATTTGGACTCCTTAGCATATAGCGATTGCTCCTCCATAATTGACAAAATCTTATCCAAATGCCTAAGATGCTCCTCCCATGTCTTGTTGTATATAAGAAGGTCATCAAAGAATACCAATAGGTTCTTCCTTAGATGCTTGTTGAATACATGGTTCATACATGACTGGAACATAGTAGGGGCATTGGTTAACCCAAAGGGCATCACCAGAAACTCATAATGACCGTATTGACATCTAAAAGCTATTTTTGAGATGTCTTCCTCCCTCATCTTGATTTGATGATAGCTAGAACGAAGGTCAATATTAGTGAAGTAGACGGCCCCATGCAATTCATCCAATAGTTCATCAATCCTTGGTATTGGGTACTATTTTTGATGGTCTTTTTATTCAAGGCCCTGAAGTCAATGCACATCCTCATAGTCCCATCCTTCTTCTTTACCAAGACTACTAAAGAAGCAAAAGGACTACTGCTGGGCCTGATGTGTCCCATGTCCAGAAGTTCCTTGATGGACCTTTTCTATCTCATCTTTGTACTTCTTGGGATGTGTGTATGGTGTGGTGATCATTAGTTTGGCCCCTTCCTCTAGCTCAATAATGTGCTCAAATCCTCTATCCGGTGGAACCCCCGGAAGAATGGGCCCAAACACCTTGTGGTGCTTGTCAAGGATTTCCTTGATTTCTGGAGTGTAATGAACCTTGCCCTGTTCATCCACACGTCTCACAATCCTACATTCGGCTGCATATACTATCTCATCCCTCCGGAAAATGGCTTCCATCCTCTTGGCCATGACTACCTTTGCAACATTCCTTGTCATGCCCCGAAGCACTACCTTTCATCCACCCTCCTCTATGAATGACATTTCCATCGTTTTTTAGTTGGTGGTGATAGGCCCCAATGTGCTAAGCCACTGAACTCCTAGGATGATGTTGGTATCCGGAAGGTCCATAACATAGATGTCCTGTGTCAACTCATGCCTTCCCAAGGTAAGCTTTAGGCCTAGAATATATCTGTCACAGGGCATGGTGCTTCCTCCTGCAACCTCCACTTTGAATCCTTCAAATTCTACTATGGGTATGTGCCTCCTCTTCAAAAATGTTGCATCAATGAAGTTGTGGGAAGCTCCTCCATAAATCAAGATCGAGACTCTCTGACCCTGCAAGACCCCCCTCATTTGGAAGGTGTTATACTTGGGCACTCCATTGATAGATGCCAAAGTGGCCATACTATCATGTCCTGTTATTTATTCCTCTTCTACTGCCTCAGTGGTTTTTGCCTCCATGTTTTGTATCTGTCCCATCTCATCTTCTTCATCATTATCTAAAGTGACCTCAATGTAATGTACTTGTCCATGTCCCATGCACTTTTGTGAAGGATTCCATGGTTCCTTGCATGTGAAGCAGAGTTGCGTCCTTCTCAGTTCTCTCTTGGTGTTATCATCTATTCTGCCATGACCCCTGTCATAACCCTTAGGGTCACGTCCTCCCTAGTTTATTGGAGGCCTTTGATGTCTTCCACCATTATTAAGAGGGGGTTTGGGTATGAATTTTGGTTTAGCAGCTGGACCCAAATCCCTCGTCTTCCAAATGGCCTCCTATAGGTAGGTAGGCTTGAAGGCCTTTACCCATCCCTTCAAGGGTTCCATCAACCCTTCTCTGAAAAGCATCATGATCTTGGTTGGGGACATATCTTGCACCATCAATACCAACCTATGGAATTCATCAATGTATGCCTCAGTCATACCTGTTTGCTTGAGTTGGGTGAGCTCTCAGAAATGTAACTTAGGATCTCCTTGATCAAATCTATCAATGAGCCTCTGAGTGAATTCTGTATATGATACAATCTAGTTGTGGCTGAGTGTGGTAAGCCCATGATACCACCAGTCGTGGGCCTTGCCATCCAATTACATAGTGTAAAACTTGATGGCCTCCATCTCTCTCATCGGGTTAAGCTGCAAGTAAGTATCCATCTTCTGCACCTACAATTGTCCTGTCATCTTGGCCGTACCATCAAAGTATGAAATCTCTATCTTTCCTGCCCTTTGTTCAAACTCAAAACTGCCCCTATAGTTCATCCTAGGCGGATTTCTGAACCTGAGTTGGCAATACTGATCTAGGGACATCTTTCTTTGAACTCTCATATCCAGGCTATAGTATTCCTTGGTACTCCTGGCCAATTGTTCCACAAAGTCTTCAACCTGTTCATGTTTCCCTTGCTCATCTGTGAATGTGGGCATGTATGGTTTGGGGTTAGCTCTGCTACCCGAGTGTTGGCCTAGCTGTTCATCTGTGAACACTGGGATGTATGGCCTAGGATTGACCCTATTACCCATCTACCCATGGGACATGCCACCTCCCAGACTTCCTTCGGATCCTGGTTCTTTCTCTGGGTTATATTTGATTTCCTCCTAGGTTCCACTGAAACCACCCGCCTCCTTATTCCCATAGGTATCAGGATCCTTTCCTCAATGGGTTACTTGCATCAGAAGGTCATTTATCTGAGATTAGTTCTCGTTCATCTTTTGTAGATTCTCCTCAACCTTCTTCACGATTTCAGAAATTTTGGCCTGTCCCCTTCTGCTGGTTTCCTGATACTCGTCCAAGTGTTGGACCAATGTGCTTTCTATGCATTTCATGTTTTGCTAGAACTTACCAAATTTGGCTACTAAAAAAGCCAAGCCATGAGGCTCATGGTCATCCCTTTACCATTCCATTTTCGCTTATGTTTCACTATTGTTTTTCTTCCTCTCACCAATAACAATTCCACTGTACCTCTGCATGTGTCGATCCCTCCATAGGTTTGGAGGATCGAAGAAATGATACCATTGTAATGATCCCAAGCCAAAATTTTCACTTGGAATCACTAACTACCACTGATTTTTTGATGTGCAGGTGTTTATTAAGTTATTAAGTGCATACAAGATTCATCCAACGCATGAAGATCACAATACATTCAAGATATAGAAGCACAAACAAAGATCTGACCTTTTTATTATGAGCAATGTAGGGTCAATACAATATATGGCCGATCTGGCATAAAATTAAAATGGCCGTACAAAAAATAGATACGAGCTACTACAAAATGCTCCCGTCAATACAAAAGAAGCCTCAAAAGGTTGGATAAGTAATGAAGACCAGTACCAAGAAGATCTGAATGAAAACCCTCCCGCTGAAGAGTGCCACGCTCCAAGTGAAGACTGAAGCCCTCAATAATTCGGCCCTGATGGAAGGATACTCCAAATGAGCCCAAACTCGATCAGATAATATATTAGGGTAGTGGGACCCTCCTCCTGAAGTTTCAAGCCCAATGTCCAAGGAAAACCTCTCCAACTACTGAATCTTCTAAGGGAGTTCTGCCCTCCTAAATAGCTAAAACCCTAGGTAACTCATCCCTGAAGAAATACACCTCCAAATGACCTGAAACTCTCCAAGAATATAGATCGGGCTATGAGAATACTTTGGGAGAAGTTTCAGACCCAGATCTCAAGCAGATCTCTCTAGATCTGAGAAATATAGAAAAGTGGGACGTCCTCCTATCCTCCAAATCGTCCCAAGCTGTTGTTGAATATTGAGTGGTGATAACTCCTCAAGAAAACCCTCAGAATGATGATGGAGTACCTGCAAATAAAACCCAACTGATGAAATGCCCAACGCTCCTCCTGATTGGCTAGATCGAACCCTCCTCAATGGTATGGTGTGCCCTTGCTGGAAACTCCCTAACAGTATGGCCCTGATATCTTCTGATGCTCTAGAAGGAGATATGCTGAGAGTAGAATGGTTTGGAGGAATCTTTCATCCTCGATACCAAACTATGGAACAACTGGTGAGTGGATATTTCACCACTGAGTTTCTCACAAGGGTTTGTACAAAAAAATCCCCAAACTGAATGCTCAAGAGAAATAACAAGAAATATACCAAAATCAGAATGACTAATAGGTGCGTCCAAGCCTCTTACTTATAATTTTCCTTCTAATTCTCTGTTGAGTTAGGTTAACTCCTAGGGTTAATCTTCTATTCTTCTTTTGAGTTATCTTTTACTACTTTACCCCTTTCCTTTCTTAATTCAACTTAAAATATAACTTTAGCCTCATTGAATTCCCCTCTCAGTGTGGGACTATGACCTAGTGGGGGTGCCCAGGCCATTGAGTCTCCTCATCACCTCTCTAAGAGGTGGGGGACATTACAAAGTATCACTTTTGAACCTTGATTTTGAGGTGGTTCTACTAGACAATCTTTATTCTGTTGTATCTCCCAAGTTTCGGCCCTTATGGGTATGAAACTTTCTTTTATGTAGTTCTCTAATATTTCTTCTCTGCAATGCCATAGATCTGATCAAAATTGGATATGCCAAGTGGAATTTGCGGTAACTTCCCCACAACTTGCCGATTTTTGGCCTTTCCAGGCGATCTCATTTGTATAGCATGCCTCGCACAAAATAATTGATATAAAATTCTGAAACTTGCACCAGAAATACTATGGATTGTCCATGATCTAATGAATCTAGTCCCACTCAATTTGAATACTCTAGGAAGAAGTTATGATTGTTTTACCTAGAACACCTTCTTG
>SNQJ01S0000411.1:194337-205441 GCA_010110895.2 Picea sitchensis | reverse complement strand
TTCCCATTAAACTTCTCGATCTCCATTTTCAAATTGCTCACCATTTCTTTTCACCTAGAAAATCAATACCACAGATCTCCCACTGTAACAAGGCTTATCATAGTCCCAAGCCAAACCATTGACCACAAAGGTATCCCCTTGAAGAAAAAAGAGCTCTGATACAAAATGTATATTTTAACCTTGTACAATATTTACTGCAAACATATTTTTAGTAAAAGAATAGAAAAGATACAATGGAAAATGAAAACATTACATAGAGGTTTTTCCCCTAGAAACCCAAACCAGGAAAACCAACATATTCTATATTCATTCATAGTGATACATTGTTTACAATAAAATATACATATAGGATCCAATGACATCCAAAAACCTAACCCAATGAACTGGATTAGTCAACAACCCTAATTCCTTAACCAGAAATAGAAAACCATCGGCAAAAACCACGTGCTGAAAAAACCACCCAACAATGGACATGAAAATCGAGGCAACATGAAAAAGGAGGAAAAAATATAACACATACCCAACAATATTCACCTCCAGGAAAACCTTTCTTATAGGAGAAGATGCCAAGATGTCAAAGGAAAACTATTGAAATAATTAAAGAAACCCCAGAAGAAATTTATTTCTCCATAAGTCAAGCCGTCCTATACGAAAAGATAAAGTAAAATAGATTTTCCAGAAAGGCCAAGTCGGCCCCACTGGAAAAAGTTCACTGTTCAGTTTAGTATAAATAAGGGAGGCACCCTTCTCATTTGACACACACACTCCACTTTGAAATTGCAGTGCAAGTCTAAGTGTGCGAGCTGCAACTGCTAGAAGGAGGTTCATGTCTGGTTGGTGTCTATCTCTTAGTCATGGTGGTGCGCTAGAGGTGAACTATTTATAAGTTATTGTTGGACTCTTTATTATTGATTTTTCTCTAGTGAATAGATCTTGTTTATTTTGTCTTTGACATGGATCTTCTCTATAAGGAAAGGTGTTGGGTTTTATCCCCTTGTGTAGAAGGGTTTCCCAGGATAACTAATATGCTCTGCTCGGGGGTGGAACTTGAGGATGCCTATGGTTGGGTGGAAGTGCAAGAACATTGCCTATGGAAAAATGAGCAGACCCAATTTTTTGTGCTTGGTTAAATCTTCTTGAGATCCTAGTCTTGTATTCAAAAATTGAACATGGTATCAGAGTGGTCTTGAAGATGACCAATTGCACAAAGCTTAAGGGTTGTTAAATCCCTGTTGCTGGAAGAAGAGAAGGGTTGAGTCCCTTAACAGTCCCGTGATGAATTGTAAGGGCTGCCACAACAAGAAAGAAACACATTTAACTTTTGAGATAAGTGGCAGGTGTCTTGTCATTTTTTTTGTGGCAGTTTGAAAGGTTGTAGGGTAAATTCTGAGATGAATTACAGGCCTAATTTCATAGGCATAATCAAAGTTGAGTCTATGGTATTTTTCTGAGGTATATTCCAGAACATATATAGCATATTTATAAAGTACATTCCAGGAAATGTCTGGTAAATTTTTTAGGTATATTCCAGTTTATTTATGGCAGACTTCTGAGGAAAATTCCATCCTAAGTTTGGTATAGACTCATACTGTTTTTTAAATCCTTCCTCTGAGAGATCTTTTAAAAACTTATGAAATGGAAAAAGATGAGTTTTGAAGCCTGGCCTAAGGAAAATCTGAGGCTACTCATTTGTGGATGAAGTTGCACCAGAACCGAATAATGCTACAATTTCAAAGGTATGCACTTATATATATTTTTTATTTTGTATCATTATCACGAGGGTGTCTGCATGAGGAGGGACCTATGTAGAAGAATCAAAATTCTAGTACTCTCAGAGGAGAATCACACTCCCCCTTGGTAAAGAAGACTACAGGTTTGATTTTTTTAAAATTATCATGCCTCTAACCTACATTTCTATTACATTTCTTGTTCTGGGAAGGTTATATTTTTAACTCCGTGGAGGTTTCCATGGAAATATTGTTGTTCTTGTTCCTTTCTACCGAGCAAGTTACCACGAAGACATGTCACCAATGATCGTTCTAAGAGGGAGCTATAGTAATGGTTGTAGAAGGAAACTTATTGGATTATCTATGGTGTGAGACAGGAAGCAGTGTGAGAAAAGTTTGTACATATTGACAGTTTAACCAGTTATGACATAAGATACTTGCTCATTTACATTATAGATCTCTTCCCATTCTAGGGACTATGGTGATAGGTCTTCCATAGCTCTGTGTTGAGCATGATGGAATATTCATAGGTTGTGCTATTGGCATGAATTCCAAGGGATCTTTTCCAAGCAATGACAACAAATCCAAGGGGATCTTGTGCATTCGGACTTGTCTGGGTGTATGGAAGTTTCTTCCTTGAGTGGATCTAGTGTCATGGATGAGATAGTGGCAGTGATTATGACAGGTTGGTTATAGTGATAGGTTGGACACTTTAGGATATTTGGGTGTCCATTTCACATTCACATACCCAAGGAGAAAATGACAAAGGCATATCAGATCTACATCCCAGGTCAAAGAAAAATTGAGTGAGATGCACGACTAGATGGTTTCTTCTCCCCCTCACCCTTCAGTAGTTCATAGGGAGCTAGTTGATCCCATGAAGACGGTTGATCATGTTGATCCAATTGATCCAGTACATCCTGTTGATGTTCCTAGAGATATTGTAGTAGGCTGGTAGAGGCCTTCCCAGGCTCATAAAACTGTGTAGAAGGCAGAGTGATATACTCTCCTCGTGGTACTTTCAGAGAACGTAAGAGACCTAATAGATTCTTGAGCTATGTTGCAACTATGAGCCACTTCATTGATTATGAGACCTCCTGTTATGAGGAGGAATAATTTTATCTAGTATGGAGAGATGCCATGATTGAGGAGCATCAACCCATCATGAAGAATGATGTGTGGTATATTGTTCTGAGACCCAAAGGGAAGTCTATGGTGACTTCCAAGTGGATTTACAAGATAAAACATGGAGCTGATGAGAGAATTGAGAAGAAAAAAGCGATATTTGTAGCTAGAGGATTCTCTCATGTGGAGGGAATAGATTATGAGGAGAATTTTTCTTCTGTTGCTCGATATACCTCCATTCAGACTAATATTTCACTTGCTTTCTCCTTGGGTTGGAGATTACATCAGATGGACGTGAAGACAACTTTCCTCAATGGTGATATTGAGGACGAGGTGTATATCGATCATCCATATGGTTTCATGATTCATGGGAAGGATTCCCTTGTATACAGGTTGAATAAAGCCTTGTATGGACTCAAGCATACCCCTTGTGGTTGGTATCTGAGGATTGATGTATGCCTGATGATTTTGTGGATTTTCAGCAAGAGTGTTTTTTATGCCAACATGTACTATAAGGTTGTTGATGAGAACTGATGATATCTTCCTGATTCAGAGGAAGTACACAGTTGATATCTTAAGGATATTTGGAATATTGGACTATAAGTCCATGACCACATTGATGGTGATGGATCTGAAGAAACTAAGTGAAACTTCTTCTGATTCAGACCTGATTGATCCGTCTATGTATCAGCAGTTGATTGGATCATTGATGTATTTGGTTAACACCAAACATGATATTTTCTATGAAGTGAATGCACTTATCCCATTCATGAGTCAATTGAGACAGATACATTGGATGGATGTGAAGCATGTGTTGAGATGTTTGCGAGGAATAATTGGATATGGCCTGATACATGCTTCCATTGTTGATATGAGACTACAAGGATATGTTGATTCGGATTGGGTAGGCAACATAGTTGACATGAAGAGAACCTCAGGATGTTGCTTCAATTTTGTATCTGTCGTGGTTTCCTGATGTAGCAGGAAACAAACTTCGATGGATTTGAGTACCATAGAAACTGAGTATATTGTAGTATGTATGGAAGTATGCAAAGCAATGTGGCTTCAAAAGCTTTGTGTGGTATTTTCTGATCATATATTGGATTCCACCATGATTCATTACATTAGAGATATGGTGCAGAGGAAGACAGTACTAGTGGAGTACCTTCCCACAAATGAGAAGATTGCAAATGTTCTCACCGATCCTCTTTCCAAGTTGAATTTTGAGTACTTCCATGATAAAATTAGAGAGGAATGACCCTCTCATTAAGAGGGAGTATTGATGATTTCATCTCCATGAGACATTCCTTTATGACGATACTCCTTGATGGACTGAGTTGAGTATGATACTTATTGATGGACTGATAAGTTGTACTGGGTTGGTGCCCAATGACCTTTGGGTTGTAACCCATGTGGTTGAGATATATCTCCAAGTCTTCTCCCCAGAGTAGTGGCTTGGGTCGACCTATGAGGACACTCTCAAGATATTCTCCCCAAGGCAATGGGTTGGGTCGATCTACGAGTGTGTTGTGCCTTTTCCCTATCTTCTCCTTGATGGAATGAGATGGGTTGAACTGATATGGGTCTTCTCCCTAGTTGAACTAAGATGGGTTAACCTGAGACATGTCTTCTCCTTATTTGTGCTGGGTTGGGTCAACCTGAGACGGGTCTTCTCCCCAAGTGGATGGGTTGGGTCGATATGTGGGGATGCCCCTAATATTCTCCCCATATTGGGATGGGTTAACTTGGAGACCTCTCCTTTGAGACAGAGCTGAGAATGACACTTGTCAGAGTAGTGACAAGTTGTCCCGGGGTGGCACCCAACGTCCCATGGGATTACACCATGAGGACACATCCCTTAGGAGTTGACCAAGTGGACATGTCATGGGCGAGTAGGTCCTTGACAATGCACTATGGGCGAGTAGGTCCTAGTGCCACACTACGAGTGAGTAGGTCCTAGTGTATTTTAGTGGTGATGAAGTCGTAGAAAAGGTCTACATTGGGTGTATCCATGTGCGACGTGATGATGCTACCAGTAGCATGGTTTGCATGACCATGGCATGGCCAAAATACCATGGCATAGCCTGTGAGGCTATGAGAACCAGAGGAAACACATCATGGAGAATACCTCCCTGGCTAAGAGGGAGTGTTGATATTTCTAGCAGTTGCAGGAGGTATTCACCTCCGAGACAACCTTTCTTATAAGGAGAAGATGCCAAGACGTCAAAGAAAAAATATTGAAATAATTAAAGAAACCCGAGAATAAATCTATTTCTTCAGAAGTCATGTTGGCCTGTCAGAAAAGATAAAGTAAAATAGATTTTCCAAAAACGACAAGTCAGCCCCACTGGAAAAAGTTCACTGGTCAATTTAGTATAAATAAGGGAGGCACCCTTCTCATTTGACACACACACTCCACTCTGAAATTGTAGCACAAGTCTAAGTGTGTGAGCTACACCTGCTAAAGGGAGGCACATGTCTGGTTGGTATCTATCTCTTATTCATGGTGGTGTGCTAGAGGTGGACTATTGTTGAATTATTGTTGGACTCTTTCTTGTTGATTTTTCTCTAGTGAATAGAGCTTGTTTATTCTATCTTTGCATGGATATTCTCTATAAGGAAAGGTGTTGGGTTTTCTCCCCTTGTATAGAAGGGTTTCCCAGGATAACTACTATGCTCTTCTTAGGGGTGGCACTTGAGGATGCCTATGGTTGGGTGGCAATGAAAGAACATTTCCTATGGAAAAATGAGTAGACCCAATTTTTTGTGCTTGGTTAAATATTCTTGAGATCCTGGTCTAGTATTCAAAAATTGAACATCAAGATACCATCCCTTTCAACATTACCCAAAAGAAGGTGAAGTCTCACCTGAGGTACCTATGGGGACTACAAGAACCATGCCTCAATAACCATAAAGGGAATGCAAACCATTCTAACATTCATTCTGACTTAACATTCATTCAACATGTAATATACCATGTGCGCGAAATTATAACAACATATTAATGTATGACATATTCATCTTACTTAATCATCCAATATGTGGACATGGAACCATCAAATACATATTCATATCAACTCATAATAATCTATTACATGTGCGCAATAAACAAATTAAACCAATACTTCAGAACATAGGAATTTAACGAGGTTCACCCCAACTGGGCTACATCCACAATGACTGGATTCTTATATTATTCATTCATATTCATTCCTTACAACAAGTGTGCACTTCGCTCATATAGGATACATCACTTATATCCAAAATTCCCTAGTTGTTCACGTATACAATGCACACTTAGCTCATTCTCCAATCATACTCCCAAACTCTACTCATACCATTCACTCATACCTTCACTCTCTGATTTCACACCCACACCCACACACCTCTACCCAAAAACCCATTAAATATTTATACATTGCTACTAGGGCTTATCCCGTTACAAAATGGACCAAATGTCTAGCTAATACTACCCAACTTCCTCCTTCCACGTGTTGGCTCCTAAATATGTGTTATTTGTCTTCCATGCACGTTGCTCCTTTGTTAACTTATCACATGGTTTGCTCCTCTGCGATTCCCAAAAATTACTCAAAATGTCCCGCTCCAACAGACCCCCAACACTCACTTGAAAAAAACTTCCTTATTCTACTTTTTGAGGTTGGCTTTGATAAATTTTAGGTGTTGTTGGAAACGATACATAGGTATTCCTTGAATGAATTTAGATTTGTTGAACTGTTTTACAATGTTCTCCATGAAGGTTGGGTTATTAGTCCAAAAATATTCAAATATGAAGGGGCAGAGTGGGGGGTTAATAGAAAGGATGAGGTTCAACTTGATTGGCCAGTGGTTAGAGCCTTAAAAAGGAAGGATGTCGGCTTCAAGGAAAAGGCCTATTAGAGGCAGTGAGTCAAAGATAAGAAATTTATCAAGATTGGAGGAAATTTGATCTGAGCCTTTAAGGCAATTATTCCAAGTATTAACACCATTAGAGAAAGGGACGTCAATTAGGCTCAACTTATGAATGATTTCATTTAGTTTATGAGAGGCTTGGTCCAAGCGATGTAGGCCTCCTAGTTTTTTATCTAGGGAAATAATTGTTGGCATACTTACAGACAGAAGACAATGTGTGCATGTTTGCAATTAATGGCACAGATTGACACGATCAGCAACACAACGATAATGGCATGGAAATGATCAACAATGAATAGAAATGATGTTCGTTGGATCCCATTCAAAATTCTCGATGACCGTCAGATCTCAATTCAGATAGGAGGAGCTCGCAGTAGAAGAGAACGGATCTCAGGCGTCAGATCTGAGCCCGAAGACCGACTGTCGTTGGATCCAGAAGAAGGAGAATGATCTTTACGTGAAAGATGAAGCAGGCTTACAAATTCTTGAAAGCACGAGGACCATCTATATTCAAGAAGGACACGTGGCGAGTGACTAGAATTTCACTGACTTACACATTGGAGGAGTCAATGGAGCATGGTGTGGGAACTCACAATATGTGATATTCTGAAATGATCTGGGTTGTCAGATCGAGGATTGATCTGAACCCTTGGATCGAGGGTCGTGGACAATTGGATGTAGACTACACGTGGTGAGAGGTCAATGTTTTGCTGACTAGAAAGTCAAAGGAAGGAGGTTCTCTATCCTTTGAAATCGTGAAATGTGAAACCATGATTTAATCTGAGTTTTCGATCAAAGGGAGAGCATGGATTGTTGATCTTGCTCCATTTCGGAGTTTCGGATACCAGGAGTTGGAGGAGTCAATGAGACTCACAAAAAAAGTGTGAAATCACGAAGAGCTCGTTTGTTTGGCGAGTGGTCATAGCGCATGGTCACATAGTTGAGAGTTGGAGAGAGGAGCTAGTGTAGCCAAGATTTATTTCAGTGATTGCGGCATGGAGAGTAAAGACCCTTCATCACAATAATGCAAAAATGCAAAATCGCGAAATCAATTATTCTTAGCGTTCGGTCACAGCTAGTGGGCATATGAGATAAACGCGAGACCGTGCAGAATTAATCCAATGGTGTTGATTAATTGGGAATATGATCGAAGGGATACTGTTGCACTTCACAGTTAATTGATCAGTTACGATTCAGTTAGCAGAACTAAATCACAGTTATTGGGCGTTTGGTGATTCAGTTGCCGAGGCGTTTTCTTGGAGATTCAAGGTGTAACTGAATAGGGGGTATAGGATAAAATGGAAACACAATGACTGTGGTAGGTGGGCTGTTCAAACTAGAAAAATGAGTTGAACTGTAAGAAAGGTAAAATTATTGTATGCATAGTGTGAGATAAAAATCAGAGATGTTGAACAGACAGAAGTAAGAGAAGAATTGCAGCACAGTTTGAAGCAGAGAAGAACTACAGAACAGATAAAAGCATAGCAGAATTGCAGAACATATAAAAGCAAAGAAGAATTGCAGAACATATAGAAGAAGAGAATAACTGCAGAACAAATAAGAAGGGGTAATAAGTAAGACACATGTATTGTTTTTTATTCAGTCATCTATTCTTAATCAGGGAGGTAGGGTGGTGCTAGGGAGGACTGTAGTCCTCTGTTATTCAAGTTGGTGATTTAATACTGAAATTTGGAGATTTCATTTGGTTGTGGCTAGAAAAACAGGGTGGAAGGGTGGTGCTTGGGAAAACACAAAGTTTTATGTATACAAGTTGGTTCTCGTATAATTGGAAGTAGGTTATTCCATCCAGTTGGTGTTGGAACACTCAGGGAGTTGGTGCTTCCTTCTAGTGGGTGCTAGAGAAACCTGAGAGTTGGTGCTCTCAACAATTTGGATCTTGTAAAACAGAGGTAGAAGCCTCAATTTGAGTTGGTGCTCAAACATAGATGATGTACAGAACTTAAAAGACTATCTATCATTCGAAGAGGAAGAGGTTTTCTCCCTTTATGGGTTTCATTGTGAAATTTTGTTTGTGTGTGTATCTTATGTGTGACTGATGTTCATTACTCATGTTTTTCATATGTTGTATAATATTGATGGTCACTTGGAAGAGCTTAAAAATTGTTTGAATAGTAAAATATTGTTTAATCACAGTGACAACTGATTCACCCCACCCCCCACTCAGTTGTATTAGTATTTTCAACAATTGGTATCAGAGCCGGTTCCTTTATTTAAAGGTAGATATATAATCTTAAGCATGACAAGTCATGAAGGAACTTCAGCCAATAAGCCTCCTCTCTTTGATGGAACAAACTTTTCCTTCTGGAATATTAGAATGAGAACATACTTCATGGCTTTAGGTGTGGATGTTTGGGATGTAGTAGAGACTAGATACATAAAGCCTATTGTGCTAGCTTCCAAGGATGATAAGTTAGAATTTAACTTTAATGCTAAGGGAATGAATGCTATCTTGAATGGACTTGCAGAAGTTGAGTTTGTAAAGGTGATGCATCTTCAAACTGCCAAAGAAATGTGGGATAAACTTGTTAACTCTTATGAAGGAAATGAGAAAGTAAAAGATGCCAAACTTCAAACATATAGATTGAAATTTGAACAACTAAATATTAATGAAGATGAAATAGTCAAGAAGTATTTTTTAAGAGTTGAAGAGCTTATGAATTCCGTGAAGGGTCTTGGTGAGAAAATTGAAAAATCATTTTTAGTTCAGAAGATTTTAAGATCTCTGCTTGATAAATTTAATCCAAAAGTCTCTATAATAGAAGAACTAAATGATCTTAAAACTCTATCCATTGATCAACTCCTAGGAACTCTAACTGCATATGAAATGAGAATTAGCAAAGATAAATACATTACTAGAGAAGCATCTTTTAAAGCAGACAACAATACTGATTCAAAATTAGATGATATTGAGGCAAAATTTGTGAGAAGGTTAAAGAAAGGATCAGGAAAATATCAAGGAAAGCTCCCTTTAAAATATTTTAACTGTGGTAATATAGGTCACTTTACATCTAAGTGTCCTCACCAGAAAAATGATCAGAACTCTGATGATGAAAATAAATACAAATTTAAGAAATACAATAAAAGGAAAAGTTTGTGTGCAAACAATGATGACTCCCCAGAAGACATAGATAGTGATTCATCCTCTGAAGACAAGGTGAATGATTTTATGCTTATGGCTATGGGAGATATTGATGATGAACATTTAGGAGGTGAAATGGATGATGAAGAAGCTGTGGTGGATATGGAAGGTGAATTAATCAACACTTTGGAAGAAATTGACAGACTCAGATGTAGGAAGAGAAAACAAAAATGGTTGTTGATGCAGTTTAAAATGAATGATAAAAAACATGATGAATACTTTGCTCTACTAAAAGTGGAGTTAGAAGAGGCAAAGAAAATAGAAGACATTCTGAAACAACAGTGATCAGAGAAGAAAGCGAGTTGTGAAGCCTTAGAAGAAGAGATAGTAAAAACCAGAAAAGAAATGGAGAAGTTTAAGGCATTGTATCACCAAAATATGTCAAGTATTAAAGCCTTAGAAGAATTAACTTCCATTCTAAATCAGCAAAGGAATCCAAATTTGAAAGTTGTCTTGGGCTATGAAGAGGGATCAAGTAGTGATCATCCAAGTAATACAAAACCCATCAAGTTTGTCAAATCTACAATCATTGACAACAACCACTCTATAGAAACAAAGAAAGAAAATCAACCACCAAGAAGGAATGAAAGAAACAGTACTAGAACCGAATCTGTAGATCATAGAAACTATCAACATGGAAGAAATCGAACCACTCAAAGAAGACGATCTTTTTCCAGGTACAAAGGGTTTTTCTGTGGATATTGTTTTTTCTATTCTAACTTTGGTCACAAAGCTATAACTTGTTCTTTAAGATTTAGATATGAGAAATCAAGTTATTCAAGGAGTAATTATCTTCCACAAACAATGATAGACTATAAATCATGTGATGATTGGGAGAAGGACACAGGTAAAACTTAACAACAGTTATGAGCATAAAAATCATTATGATCTATTATTCAGTGAACCATAATGTTACAACTGCCATAATTATGGACATAAAGCTCCAGACTGTCGCTTAAGGAACTATAAGCCAGATCGGAATCATGCTGCTGAAAATTTCAAGGTTTGGACGAAGAAAGAAGATGACCAATGTGGATTAGTGTTATCAGCCCAAAGACAAAAGAATCCCTGGTATATTGACAATGGATGTTCCAAACATATGACTGGAGACAAAAGTAAGTTTCTAACTCTAAGTGAAAACAAATCAAGGAATGCAACTTTTGGAAATGATGCACCAGGAAAA
>SNQJ01S0000411.1:172594-186820 GCA_010110895.2 Picea sitchensis | reverse complement strand
TATGATATTATTTAGAATAATTTTTGCAATTTTATCCAAAGAAAGACAATATACAAGAATTCTTTCAAGAACAACTTTGACAAGTGTGACCCTTCCCCCTAAACTTAGCCATCTAAGGCTCCAATTTGAAATTCTTTTTTCAATTTTTTTCTCCAGCCAGATCTAGTATTCCCTATTATAGCAGTTAGGTTTTAAAAAACACCCAAGGTACTTAAAACCAACATCTATTGGTTTTACTTCAAAAGGAAAAATATCCTTCAACAAAGCTAGGTCCCTTGCTGCCTATCCATCTTCTAAGAAAGAGGACTTCTGAGGGTTGAAGGCCATCCCTGTCGCTTTGCAAAATAATTCTAGGATATCCTTAAATACTTCCCATTCAACAATGTTTCCATTCCCAAACATAATTACATCATCCATAAAGATCAAATGTGTAATTATTATCCCTCTTGCCACATGGATTCCTTCTATTTTATTTTCCCTAACCTTCTCCTTTATGGCTCTGCTTGGCCCTTCTACAACAAGAAGAAACAGTGAAGAAGATAAAGGGAACCCTTGCCTTAATCCCCTGGT
This sequence comes from Picea sitchensis, assembly GCA_010110895.2. Lineage (NCBI taxonomy): Eukaryota > Viridiplantae > Streptophyta > Pinopsida > Pinales > Pinaceae > Picea > Picea sitchensis. Next base: position 186,250 of record SNQJ01S0000411.1, on the reverse strand, counting down.
ACTTTTAAAGAAATTGGTAGGCCTACCATTGATCAACACATCATAGTTTGCAGAAGTCAAACACCCCAAAATCTAGTAAGTAGATTCTAAACTCATTCCCACCTATAGTAACACTAGCCTTAAGAATCCCTAGACCACTCTATCATAAGCCTTTATCAAATCTAGTTTAAGGAACAACACTTTGATATTTTTTACCTTGATAATATGTAAAGCTTCTATTAGGGTCCTAACCTGCACATAGGTAGAACAATATATTCAGATGTAATAAAGGTCAATATTAATAAGGCCTTGCAATAAAATAGAATAAGTCGAATGTAAGAAGACCTAATAGAAGCTTCCGCTTCTAGAAGGATATTCCTCTAGATGCTTATTTTGATAGACATATTTAGTATAAATAGGAGTCGAGTGTATGAGAACCCTAGCTTGGAGATTATTGTAATAGAGTTCTGCTCAACTGGAGGTTACCCCTCGAAGAGGCCCTTGAACATTGCTCTCAGAATCAAAGTGATATTTCTGTTGTTATTCTTATATCATTTCAGTGTTATTGTGGTGATTATTCTGGTTATATTGTTGTTATTCTGCCATTTCTAGATTTTTATTTCTATTATACATACTTTTATATCTGGTATACTACAAGTGGTATTAGAGAACTTTCCTTGGCATAAATTGTGGGTAATTTTTTTTCCAGGGTAAAGACGTATTCCAGCGTCTTTAAGCCACAAAGATATGTCGTTATGCGCATAAACCCATGGTCGAGGGATTCATACATACATGAAATACAAGTGGTTCTTAAGAGCACATCTGTTGGCCACCCTTGTAACCCCTATTCGTACTCGTTTGAGTGGTAGCGCATCAGAAAACACCTGTGTACGGATTGGCCTAGATTTCCTGAAGCCCTCTTTGGATAAATTGATTGGCCCCCTGATTGCTATAGTGCCACTTAGAACAACACTCGGGAAGATACTCTCTAGTACCTGGGTAGTTAGGTAGTATGGCTAAGGGTACGGTCTATCCTCCTTAATTAGTGCCCTGAGATATTGGGTTGAGTACTACTATTGGACCCCACATGTATATCAGAGAGCTATAGAATAGGGCAAACCCTTGTCTGTAGAACCCTTGAATACCTAACCATTGGGGACATAAACATAATCAAATTAAAACACACAAGATCTATTGCCGCACAACTGTGTTCGGGTTGCCAAGTAAATACACATTTCTTTTTGGTTAAGCATTTGGGCATCTCCTTTCTATAGTATTCTTCAGACCAGAGGATAACTCCGCAGGTGTAAAAAAAAATGTCAGGAAAAGTTTTCACCATTATTTGAGTCCTATTCCATTGGATTCATCTCTTCGCCCTTATCACATTCACACATATCATTTTTCAGCAAAATTTTTTACCCCGCCCGCCCCTTTTCAGTTCCCCCATCCTCATGGCCCATACCCATAGCCAAGACTTGGAAGCTCGCTTCAACACCTTGCAATCTAGTATCATCAAGACCCAACAATAAGTGAAACAACTCAGTGCCAATGTTTTCGTCATCAATACAACCATGCAGTCCTCAATGGAGGAAATCAAACAAGACCTCACCACCCAGCTTGAATCTGTCTTTTCAACACTCTGCACCAAACTGCATATCCCTACAGATAACCCTTCCTCTTCCTCACCTCCACATACTGAAGGTGAACATTCCTCTCATTCCCATAACTTTCAGAACCATCACTTTCAACATGACCTACGCCTTCTGTGGGTGGATGTGACCAAATTCGATGGATCAAACCACACTAGTTGGGTAACCCAAATGGAACATTATTTCTCTTTATACGACATTACAGATGACTTGGCCAAACTCCGGTATGGTTTTCTCATCTAGATCAAGAATGTTGGCAATGGTGGCAATCGAGAAAAAATTCTCGTCAAGGGTATATTGCTTGGACACACTTTGTGGCAGATCTTTATGAACACTTTGACACATTATGACTTCAATAAGTGATTTGGGCAATGTTAGGATAGTGGAATCTTTGTCACATTGCGACGTTGGGAAATTTTCATCACAATGTGATGTTGGAAAATATTCAACACAATGCTATGATGGGAAACTTTCGACACATTGTGACTTCAATAAGTGATTTAGGAAATGTTTGTCACATTGCGACGTTGGGAAATTTTCGTCACAAGGTGACAAAGGACAAAGTTCATCACATACTGAGGTTTGGTCATCCGCGTCACATTTCTAGGTTTGTGTAAGGGAATTTCTATGTTTAGTCATAATGGGAAAGGTGTGTGACATTGAAATGTTTGGAGATGTTTTTCATAATGCAACATTGGGAGATAATAGACATATTGCGATGTTGGGAAATGTTCATCACAATGAGTCGTTGGGAGATGTTTGACATATTATGTCATTCGTAAGTGATTTTCAGAATGCAAGCATGGGGGAATTTGTGTCATGTTGCGACGTTGGGAAATGTTCATCACATTGTGACAAGGAATTTCTAGGTTTAGAACTTTTGTGATAAGGAATTTCTAAGTTTAGACATACTGGGTTTAGTAATATTGGATTTAGTCATGGTGTAATTATATTGGGTTAATTTTTTAAAATTAAGATTCATTTATTGGGGGTTAATCTACTTAATATATACTTGGTAGATGGTGATTTACATTTGTTTTAAGATCATTGATAGAAAAGCAACTTGAAATTTATAGATGATGATTTATGATTGTTAGAAGGACATTTAAATAGACCATATATGGATCATATAGTGTATATATTTCAACATGATAGAAGCTATGACCATTATGCGAAAATGGGCAATGTTTGTGACATTACTCATTGCAACGATGGGAAATGTTCGTCAGAATGTGACATTGGGAGATATTCGCTAGATTTTGACGTTAAGAAATGTTGCGACGATGGGAAATTTTTGTGACATTACGACGTTCGGACATGTTCATCATAAGGCAATGATGGGAAATGTTTGTGACATTGCGATGTAGGGAAATTTTCATCAGAATGTGACATTGAGAAATATTTGTCAGATTGTGACAATGAGAAATGTTCATCACATAAAGAGTTTGACATTTAGATATGTTCATCCCAATGCAACGTTGGGCAATGGGTGTGACATTGCGACGTTGGGACTTGTTCATCACAATGTGATGATGGGAAATGTCTTTGACATTGCGACGTTGGTAATTGTTCATGACATTGTGACATTGGGAATTTTTTTTCACTCTACGATGTTCAAAAATATTCGTAAGATTGCGACATTGGGAAATGTTGATCACAATGCGACATTGGGAAATTTTCATCACATTGTGACGTTGGGAAATGATCATCACAATGTGACGTTGGAAAATATTCAACACAATGCTATGATGGGAAACACTTGACACATCGTGACTTCAATAAGTGATTGGTGCAATGTTAAGATAGGGGAATGTTTGTCACATTGCGACATTTGGAAATGTTCATCATAATGTGATGTTGGAAAATATTCAACACAATGTTATGATGGGAAACATTCGACACATTGTGACTTCAATAAGTGATTGGGGAAATGTTAGGACAGGGGAAAGTTTGTCACATTGTGACATTGGGATATTTTCGTCACAAGGCGACAAAGGACAAAGTTCATCACATACTGAGGTTTGGTCATTCGTGTCACATTTCTAGGTTTGTGTAAGGGAATTTCTATGTTTAGTCATAATGGGATACACTCAACACATTATGACTTCAATAAGTGACACTGACACCAACCAATTGGGCCATTTGACAAAGTTGAAACAATCAGGAACAGTGGAAGACTTTATAGCTGCCTTTGAGAGCCTGGATTTTCGGACATAGGGCATGTCTGATGCCTTTTTTCGAGAGTGTTTTATCAGTGGCCTCAAGGATGATATTCGGGCCCATGTCCTCATGGCTCGGCCTCAGATTTGGGTGGAGGATACTAAAATATCTAAAGAAGCGCAACAAGTTGTATATTCTCAAAACCAGAAACCCTCCTTTATCCCTCGCCCTAAACCAGTAAATCCCACTACTCCCTTCGCTCCACTAAAGATCCAAAAATTGACCAGGGCTGAAATGGTTGAATGCCAATTCAAAGGCCTTTGTTATAATTGTGATGACAAATATTTCCCGGGCCTCAAGTGTAAAGAAAAAAATTTGTTTATGGCCATCTCCGAGGATATTTCAGAAGAGGATATTGAAACTCCCCTTGTGGCTGAGTCACCTGAAACCCCCGACATAACCCCTCCCTCAGACCCTCCCAAAGTAGAACCGATAATTTCCCTCAATGCTCTCACTGGCTTCTCTGCTCCCCAAACCCTCAAGCTAATCGTTTACATCAACCATCTGAAGGCCATCATTTTGGTTGATAGTGGAAGCACCCATAATTTTATTCATCGCCGCATTGCCCAAGAAACTCATTGCTACATCCATGCTGTCAATAATTTCCAAATCATGATTGCCAATGGTGGCTCCATGAAATGTGGAGGGCATTGTGAAAATTTGCATCTCCAAATTGGTGAATACCACCTGAAATCTCATATGTTTGCTATTAACATGGGTGGTTGTGACATTGCGTTGGGTGCAGATTGGCTAAGGAAGTTGGGTCCCATTCTCATGGATTTTAAGGAATTAACCATGAAATTTGACTATGAGGGCCACCAATATAAGTTCCAAGGCATCATCGTCGGTTCACCTGAGATCATTAGTTCCCATTGCATGGAAAAGCTGCTCAAAAAGGGTCATTTTGGTGTTATTGCTCAACTCCATGCCATACAAGCAACATAAACACCCTCGGTGCTACAAGACCTCCAAGACATCCTTTCTAATCATCAAGTGGTATTTTCCACTCCCTAGGGACTCCCTCCTTCATGTGTTGTTCATGATCATTCCATTCCCCTTGTACCCGAAATCCTTCCTCCCAATATCCGTCTGTATCGTCACTTCTTTTCCCAAAAAAATGAAATTAAGAAAATGGTCCAGGAAATCCTTAATACAGGCATTATTTTCCCTAGTACGAGCCCCTACTCTTCTCATGTGGTCATGGTCCTGAAGAAATAAGGTTCTTGGCAAATGTGTCCTAACTTCTGTGCCCTCAACAAAGTTACCATTAAAGACAAATTTCCCATTCCTGTCATTGATGACCTCCTGGATGAACTGAGTGGCGGCCAATTCTTTACTAAAATTGATCTTCGTTTGGGCTACCACCAGATACATAAGAAAGTGGAAAACATTCCCAAGACCACCTTTAGAACTCATGAGGGCCACTATGAGTTCTTGGTCATGCCCTTTGGCTTGTGTAATGCCCCCTNCCAATTCTTTACTAAAATTGATCTTCGTTTGGGCTACCACCAGATACATAAGAAAGTGGAAAACATTCCCAAGACCACCTTTAGAACTCATGAGGGCCACTATGAGTTCTTGGTCATGCCCTTTGGCTTGTGTAATGCCCCCTCAACCTTCCAAAGCCTCATGAATCATGTCTTCCATCCTTTTCTCCGTCATTTTGTCTTAGTTTTCTTTGATGATATACTCATCTATAGCAAGACCTAGACACAACATCTTGATCATGTGGATCAAGTTCTCCATCTACTCTCTCAGCACTAACTTGTCCTGAAACAATTTAAATGTGCTTTTGGCGCCTTAGAAGTAAAGTACTTGGGTCATCTGGTTGTCAAGGACGGCGTCAGGGTGGATCCTAAAAAGATTGAAGCTATGAAAGATTGACCTCACCCAAAGAATCTCAAAATCTTGCATGGATTTATAGGTTTAACAAGTTATTATCGCAAGTTTGTTAAGAATTATGGAAAGAGTGCAACACCTCTCACTGCTCTCCTAAAAAATAACTCTTTCACTTGGACTCTAGCTGCTGCTCAAGCTTTTCAAACCTTGAAGATGGCCATGTGCACCACTCCAGTCTTGGTCCTTCCTAATTTCACAAATACCTTTGTCCTGGAATGTGATGCTTCAGGGAAAGGAATTGGTGTTGTCCTTATGCAAGAGGGTCGAACTTTGGCCTTTACCAACAAGAAACTATTTGAAAGAAATCTAGGCAAATCTATCTATGAAAAGGAAATGTTGGCTATTCTTCATGCCGTTGATTTGTGGCACCCTTATCAATTAGGGAAGCGCTTCCAAATTAAGATAGACCATCAAAGTCTCAAGTATTTTTTGGAACAACGCATTTCCTCCTCGGAGCAACAAAAATGGGTAACTAAGCTATTTGGCTATGATGATGAGATCATTTAAAAGAAAGGAAAATAAAATGTGGTTGCAGATGCAATTTCCCACAAATATGAAGATGAAGGATCCCCTTTTTATCTTTCCTTCATTGTACTAGATTGGCTCTAAGTCGTTCACTAGGAATGTCTATAAGATCCCAAAAGTTCGCAGCTGATCCAACAATTACAGTCCAGTGCTCCAGCTCCCCCAGGGTACTCTTGGCTCCTTGATGAGATTCAATACAAAGGCCATTTATATTTAAGTAAACATTGAAATATTAAATTGATCTAGATGGATATCGGTGGCTACCCACCTTTTCCAACTGGCTCAAAACAATTTTCTGACAATTTTGGCAATTTACTATTTTTAGGAGTTTTAACTTCCGAGGCCATTTTGAGGGCCTAAATGAAGGTTTTTCTGGATTGAAATCCTCAATAATATCTAATGGCATTATTGAGCCCCCAAAATTAATATCCTCAATTATACCTTTCCAACTAGCTATCACATGCCTAAAACGGGGATCGTATGCAAAAGTTACGACCACGGGAAGTCGATATACTAACTTACCCAAACGGGGCTCACATGACTTTTGGTGCTTCATCTCCTAGGGTTAGGTTTTTGGATGTATAGGGTTTTTTCATTCCTTTTTATTGTAAAAAGGCCTTCAAAGACTCATTGTAATCTTATTCTTGTGAGTGCGCACAGTCGTCACATCTCTTCTCAGAGATAAGCCACCATCATTCCAGCAAGCTTGTTTCCGCTGCATTTTACAGTTTCAACTTATTTTGTTATTGAATAGAAAACCAATTTTACCGTATCTCTGTTATTTTTTGTTAAGAACCTGTTAATAATCTGTATTCATTTTGTTTTGCTCATAAAATCCATATCAGTGGTATCAGAGCGATCTTCTCCTTGCCATCTTAATGCATGTCCCCAACGAGGTCGGAGTACAAAGAGTTGGGTCTCGAGCTTGTTTCTCTTGAGGACAGAAGCTCTCACACGCCCAAGAGACCTCTCATGGAAGGAGAAAATAAAGATGATGGGACAAGAGATCTTTTCAAACTGTTGATTGAGGAAGCTCTCACACAAGAGAGGAACGAGATGATGGATAGTTTCACGCAAATCCTTCGATGGCTACCAACAAGCAACTCATCTTCTTCGAACGGAGGCGTCACCCCCTTCAAGGTACAAATAAAATTTGATATCCCTATATTTGAAGGTCAGATAGACACAGATGTTGTAGACAAGTGGTTGAATCTACTAGAAGGTTATTTTTCTGTCCATAACTTTTCGAATAGAGAAAATATTACTTTTGCGCTCCTCAAAGCCGTTCCCCATGTCAAATATTGGTGGGAAAATTTCTGTGAGCAAAAGGAAATAGAGGAAACCTCATTATTTTTAGTCATGACCACTTGGAAATCCTTTAGGGATGCTATTAAGGAACAATACTACCCCGTTGGAAGTTATGACGACCTATATAATAAATGGACCACACTACAGAAAGAAAGAGACCAAGTAGTGCCAGATTTTACAAATGTCTTCCATACCTTGCACACCAAGCTGGGTATCAAAGATTCGAAGCGACATATAGTGCTAAAGTATTTTGGTGCTCTACATAGATACATCCATACTGAAATGGAATTTCTGGACATCTCATCCTTGGGCGTGACCTACCGATATGCCGTCAAAATCGAGAAGAAGCTCAAACAAAAGACGCGACAATTTGGGCCTGGGAACCCCTCACAACAAAATACAGGAAAGGGTGGCCCAAACCCACAGAAAAAAGGACAGAGTAAATATGGACAGTATCAAGACAACTAGTCCAAGCCGCAAGGAAAGAAGGACACCGGAAAGACAAAGAAAGATACCGGGAAGTGGTGCGACTTCCATAAGAGCCCTTGGCATAACACTACTGACTTCTACTCAAAGCAGTCACTGGTGGCCAAATTCAAAGCCTCTGAATCAGATGTGGATTATGACTCTGAGCCAGAACTAGAAACGGGAAGATGAATCATTGACGCAGGACCTAGTGCCATCGTTGCTACCACCAAGATCCAGCCTGGTGAACCAGACGAGCCAGAAGAAGGAGAGCGCCTCTTCCATTCACAGATGTGGGTAAAAGCCACACTGTTGCACTTCATCATTGATAGCGGTAGCCAGAAGAACCTCATATTAGAAGAGGTCATCAAGTGGCTGGCCCTGCCAACAACACCGCACCCACAACCCTACACCATTAGATGGCTTTTCCAAGGAAGCGATCTCCGCATCAGCCAACAGTGCCGACTGTCGTATGTCCCCAAGCCCTTCAAAGATGAGATATTGTGTGATGTTTCTCCTCTCGAAGTTTGTGATATTATTTTGGGCCAACCTTATTTATGGAAACATCATGTTGTATATGAGTCTAGGCCTTGTAGTGTTATTATTACTTTGAATAGGAAATTGTACAGGATGCCCAAGGCAGTCCCACCTAGTGCTATTTCCTTGATCTCTACTAAGAAATGCAGGAAGGTCATCTCTCAGATGGGGAAGTTTGTCTTCTTCATGATTCGGTCCCAAAATGAGAGAAAGATCACAGCCACATCCATGGTCTCTACGATCGACCTCTCCAAACAATAGAAGAAAGTAGATAATTTCATGGAAGAATACTCAGATATCTTCTCCTCGCCTATAGGGGTAGTTCTACACTGCCAGGTCAAGCGCCCCATTGATATGGCTGTCGGCGCACCATTTCCTAATGGGCCAGTATATCACCGCTCTTTATTACAGAATGAGGAGATCAAGTGATAGATCCAAGAATTGCTCCACAAGGGGCACATCCATCCCATCTCATCACCTTGCGGGAGCCCAATTGTGCTGGTACAGAATAAATATGGAACTTGGCGACTCTGTATTGATTACCGGGCTCTGAATAAAATCACAGTAAAAAACCGGTACCTGATTCCCCGAATCGACGACCTCCTTGATCAACTCACGGGGGAAAAATACTTCAGTAAGATTGATGTGAAGTCTGGCTACCGCCAGGTCCTGATAGAAAAGATAGATGTCTGGAAGACTGCCTTCAAGTCAAAGGAACACCTTTCTGAATGGTTGGTCATGCCCTTTGGTTTGACAAATGCTGTAGCCACTTTCATGAGGATGATGGACGATATCCTGCGACCATTAACCAATACTTGTTTAGTGGTGTATCTGGATGACATTCTAATTTACAACAAGATTTGTGTTGAACACTTGTAGCATATTCAGCAGGTTCTGCACACCTTGCGACAACACAAGCTATATGCCAACTTGGAAAAATGATCCTTTGGCATGGACAGGGTCCACTACCTAGGCTATATCATTGATCAACATGGCGTACATGTGGATCCAGCCAAGATCCAAGTCATCCGTGACTGGCCAGCCCCAACAACACTCACTGAGCTTCATAGCTTCTTGGGCCTTGCCAATTTCTACCGCAGGTTCGTGTTGGGATTCTCCCATATTGCATGGGCCCTCAGCCAAATAAACAGGGGTGGTGGTAAGGAAAAACTTGCATTGGTCGGGTCCCAACAACAAGCATTCTATGATTTGATGCAGTGCTTGTGCTCAACCCCAGTACTTTCACTACCAGACCTGCAACATCCCTTTGAGATCGAGACAAATTCTTTAGACTATGCTGTGGGTGTCGTTCTCACTCAACATGACCACCCCGTGGACTATCATAGTGAGACATTGTCAGATACTGTCCGTAAGTGCCCTACTTACGACAAAGAAATGTATTCCATTATGCAAGCCTGCTGCCAGTGGAGACACTACATTCTTGGGAAGGAGAGAGTCATCCAAACTGATCATAAGCCAATGCAGTTCATGCAGACATAGGGAAAATTGTAGAATGACCACCATCAAAAGTGGTCCACATACTTGGAGCAATTCCGCCTCAACATCAAGTATAAAATAGGAAGAACCAATCACTTAGTTGATTGCCTCATCATACCTCCAGTTGTGACACTCACCACAGTGATAGACTCTTGTGACCATGAGACATATGGAGGGCCTCAACTCTATGAGATAGACCCTGACTTCGCCACCACCTACCAAATGTTGGGTGCAAACACAGTTGTTGATCATTTCAATCTTAAGGATGGGTTATTGTGTAATCTGGGACATATCTATGTTCCATCAAGTGAGCGAGCGAAGATGATCTAGGAATCCCACTACAGTCAGGTGGCAGGACACTTCAGCGTCGAAAAGACAATGGCAATGCTACAAAAACATTTCTACTGGCCGAAACTTCGACAGGAGGTCAGCAGGTATATCAGGTCCTGCACTGCTTGCGCTATTTCCAAACAGACCATTAAGAAACAGGGCCTTTACAACCATCTTCCTACTCCTGACAGGCCATGGGAATCCATCTCAATGGACTACATGTCGGGCCTCCCATCCACCAAGCGGGGAAATGACTATGTTTTTGTGGTTGTTGATCGCTTTTCTAAGATGGTGATTCTGGTTGCCTGTAAGAAGAGCAACACAACAGAGGCCACTGCCAAGATATTCTTTGAATGAGTCTGGGTAAATTTTGGAATCCCACAAACCATTGTCTCAGATCGGGACATTCAATTTCTTAGCACATTCTAGTCAAGCCTCTGGTCACTGCTGGACACCAAGCTCACCAAATCCACGACCTTCCACCCCCAGAAAGATGGCCAAACCGAGGTTGTAAATCGAATGATTGTTCATATCCTTCGCATGTATATTTCAAAGAACCCTCACACATGGGATGAGAGAATTCCCTGTGGAAATAATAGCTACAACCGATCTCTGCATAGCTCAACCGACCACAACACCTTTCAGGTGGGTTGGGATTCCAACCATTGGGTCCCATAGATGTTGCACTTCCCCTTGCAGCCACCTTGACCGACTCATCTCCTCCTCCAACTGAAGCTGACAAAGCCACTCGGTTCATTGAGTGGATCCAACACATATTCTAGCAGGTTCATGATATCCTACAAAAGTCCAATGACAAGTACAAATAATGCCATGATCAACATCGGGTGCCGCATAAGTTTCAGGTGGGCGACAAAGTTTGGTTGCACTTGCAGAAAGAACGTCTTATAGGACCCCATAGGAAGCTTCACCCACTCCGTTATGGGCCATACACTATCACCAAGGCCATGGGAGATAATTCTTTTGAGCTCAACATTCCTCCTTTCCTTGGCTTGCACACACTGTTCAACGTGGATCTCCTTCGCCCTTATTTCCCACCATTATTGGACACCTCAGAAGTAGAAAAACAACTGACACCCACAGAGATCAACCTTGACTGCATACAATAGGCATCCAATGATCAGATTGTGGACACATATATCAAGGGCACTCGACAAAAAAGGATCCATCTTTATCAAGTCATCAAAGTAGGGCAGCTCCTACACCAAGGCAAGTGGCTCACCCGGGGCCAAATTCAACAGAAATTTCCTCATCTGATGGGGGAACTCAATGCAATGGATACCATTGATTCCTAAGGAGGGAGGATTGATCCATATGGATATCTATGGCCACCCACCTTTTCCAATTGGCTCAAAATAGTTTTCTAACAATTTTGGCAATTTACTATTTTTAGGAGTTTTAACTTCCGGGGCCATTTTGAGGGCCTAAATGAAGGTTTTTTGGGATCGAGCTCCTCAATGATAGACAAAGGAATGATTGATACCCCAAAATGAATCTTCTCGATGATACCTTTCCAACGGGCTATCACATGCCTAAAACATAGATCGTATGCAAAATTTACGACCCAGGGAAGTCGATGTACTAACATACCCAAACGGGGCCCAGATGACTTTTGGCACTTCATCTCCTAGGGTTAGGTTTTTGGATGTCTAGGCTTTTGGAATTATTTTTTATTGTAAAAATGCCTTTAGAGCCTCATTGTAATCTTCTTCTTGCGAATGCGCGCAACTATCACATATCTTCTCAAAGATAAGCCGCCACCATTCCAACAAGCTTGTTTCCGCTACATTTTACTGTTTCAAATTATTTCGTTATTGAATAGAAAACCAGTTTTACTGTATCTTTGTTATTTTTTGTTAAGAACCTATTAATAATATGTATTAATTTCATTATGCTCATAAAATCTAGATCATAAATCCACGATACTTTCTAAGCTTCATGCTACACCGACTGCGGGGCACTCCAAGGTCACCAAAACCTATGATAGGGTCAAACGTTCTTTTTTCTGGGATGGTATGAAACAAGACATTCATAATTTTTTCGCTGAATGTGATGTCTTTCAATGCAACAAGGGAGAAACATTCAAATCTCTGGGCACACTGAAACTGCTCTCGATTCCACCTTCTATTTGGAAGGACATCTCTATGGATTTTATTATAGGCTTACCCAAATCGGGAAATAAATCAGTCATCATGGTGGTTGTTGATTTCCTTTCCAAGTATGCTCATTTCCGCACTCTTCAACACCCATTTACAGCATCCACTGTGGCTCAAATTTTCATGGATCAGGTCTTCAAGCTTCATAGCATGTCACACTCTATTGTTTCTGATCGCGACCCAACTTTCACAAGCAATTTTTGGTAAGAAATATTTAAGCTACAAGGCACCCAATTGCATCTCAGTACAACTTATCATCCCCAGACTGATGGTCAAATCGAAGTGGTCAACAAGTGTTTGGAAATATATTTGAGGTGTTTTTCCTTTCAAAATCAAAATCAGTGGGATCAATGGTTACCCCTAGTTGAATGGTGGTACAACCCTTCATACCATACAACTACACGCATGACTCCTTTTGAAGCGATATATGGACATAATCCACCTTCAGTTCTCTCATACTTACCTGGTGTCTCGAAGGTCCAGGCGGTTGACCAAACACTTAAAGTTCGAGAGGCTATTCTTCGTACCCTCAAAGAGAATTTTGTCATCGCATCGAATCACATGAAGCAACAAGAAGATCAAGTTCGCTATGAACATCAATTTGAAGAAGTCGATCAAGTATTTCTTCGCCTACAACCTTACAAGTAGAATACCCTCAAGGCCGAGCATTGTCAGAAGCTAGCACCCAAATTTTATGGTCCTTATACAATTCTCAAACTTCTGGGACAGGTGGCCTATCCGTTAGCTTTGCCCAATCATTCGAAGCTACATCCTGTTTTTCATGTTTCCTGCTTAAAGAAGGTGATCGGAAATAAGTGCCCAATTCAAACCAACCTTCCTGAGTTAGTCGAAGAAGGATCCATTTGGCTACAACCACAAGCAGTTTTGGACCAACGTGAGCATCGCCTATGTCAGAGAACCATCAAGGAAGTGTTAATCTAGTGGAAAGATACAACTCTAGCAGATGCCACTTGGGAACCATCTACCATTCTACAACAATTTCCACATCTCAAGCCTTGAGGACAAGGTTGTTTTTAAGGGGGAGGACATGTTAGGGTCCTAACCCGCACATA
>SNQJ01S0000411.1:123001-172544 GCA_010110895.2 Picea sitchensis | reverse complement strand
TCTGCTTCTAGAAGGATCTTCCTCTAGATGCTTCTTTTGATAGACATATTTAGTATAAATAGGAGTCAAGGGTATGAGAACCCTAGCTTGGAGATTATTGTAATAGAACTCTTCTCGACTGGAGGTTTCCCCCTCAAAGAGGCTCATGAAAATTTCTCTCTGAATCAAAGTGCTACTTCTGTTGTTATTCTTATATCATTTCAATGTTATTGTGGTGATTATTCTGGTTATATTGTTGTTATTCTTCCATTTCTAGCATTTTATTTTTGTTTTGCATACTTTTTACATATGGTATACTACAACTTCATGTACAACACCAATGGCATCAGTAGTTTTCCTATCCTCAAGAAATCCAAATTGTTCCTTTGAAATACCAAAAGACAAAGATGATTTTATTCTAGTATTAATAATTTTAGTTATGATCTTATACACCAAGTTAGATAAAGCTATAGGTCCATATCCTCCAAAGGATTATGGTTTATCACTCTTATTTATAAGAGAAAGAAAAGTAACATTCAAAGATCCAATTACCCTACCTTTCCTCCTAGACTCTTCAACCATCTCCAATATATCATTACCCAAAATGTTAAAAAAAGCCAGAAAAATTACCATAGTCCAGCCATCTGACCCGAGACTTTTTGAAGCTTTAAATCCTTAAAGAGTTGACAATATTTTTGATGAAGTTATTGGCTCAGTCAATCTGAGGCTTTCTTCCCCTGTAAACATCCTTGGATAATTCCTTAAAAATGTTAGTTGATCAGAAATGGAAGGATAGGCTGAGCCATAAAAATATTTTGGAAAATTCCAACTGCTTCCTTTTGTAGACCTTGATTATTAGTGATCATCGTTCCATCATCCTTAGTAATATCCTAAATAGTATTGTTCTGTTTTATGGAATTTGCATAAGCATGAAAAAACTTTGTGTTCCTATCACCTGAAGCCAACCAGTTTAACCTACTCTTTTGCCTCCAAGTTTCATCCTCTTATCTCAGTAGAAGCAATTTCCTCTTCTCTTTTTCTATTACCAATAGTTTATCTTCCTCCTTCTCGAATCCCCTAGGGAAATTAGAGTATAGTGTATCCAAATTAAATTCAATTTTTACTATCTCTTCCTTTGCTTCAAAATTTTTCTTTCTTTCCCAGTTTATCACTAGAGACTTGATTATCTTTATCTTTTTAACCAATGAATCCATAGGATTTAAAATATATGTTCCCAACATTCCAACCCAGTTGGATCTAACAAAATTAACAAACTCTGGTTCCTCCATCCATATAGAATTAAATTTGAAGGGGTAACAAACATTTCCTTTATCGTGTTCCAAATGGAGAATCACATGCATATGATCAAAGATCTTTAAATTACACACCCAAGTTCTATACCTATACCCTGAAAGCGCAAGATCCTCATATATAAAAAATCGATCCAATCTCTTAGAAATGTATTCTTGAACTCCTCTTCCATTCCTCCAGGTAGGGAGTAGTTTTAATGGGTCTATATCCACCAATCCCTCAACTTGTATCAACTGGCTAAAATAACGATGTAAGGGATCTGCTCTAGCGTGAGCTCCCCACACTTCTCTATTTTAAGTAGTGAAGTTTATATCACCCCCTAGTACTAGATTGTGTTCATTTAGTATCCCATCCCTTTTAATAGCCTCCCAAAAGTCCTCTCTGTCCAAATAAGGTCCATACCAATTAATCAACTTCAATATTCTATCTAGGTCTTTAACTATTCCATCCAGCAAAATCCCTACAGGGGTCAAATAAGCAAAAAATTCAACTTTTCTTGGATTCCAAGAATTTAACAACCCACCAAAGTGTCCTAAAGAATCCACCCCGCAAAAATACCAATTTGGAAGTAACTGGACAAAAATTTCTCTTGCTTTTGCTACACAGACCATTGTTTCCTGGACAAGTAAAACATCTAATATTTTTAACTCTAAGAACCTTTTTAGGGATAAGAACTTTGAGATTCTCCCCACTCCCCTAACATTAAGGGTAACAACAATCATTTTTTAACTTGTGCCAGGGAGTTTTGAGCTCTAAGTGCCCTAGGTCCATCAACCATTATAGAATAGGTAGTAGCACAAATTCTTTCTCTTTCCCTAAATTCCTCGCACTTCTAGTCTTTAACGGGGATAAATATTTATCCAAACCTCCATGATGAACCCCTTTCAATAGTGAATCCTCTCCTATCGAGCTAAGAGAACACACACCCCTTGAATACTCATCCTTTCCCTTCTTTTCTAAAGTCTTAGGTAGAGATTCTCCCCTAGCAAAAATTGACAGAGGAGACTTGGTGAGAATATCTCTATAGGTAGGGATAACGTTAATTAAAGACTCATCAATATCGTAAAGTACAATCAAATATTTCTGACCTATAACACTCTGGGATTTTGTAGAATCCTCAAGAACCCCAATAAAATTTACATCTCCTGTAAGCAAAGAATATGGCTCAACCCTCTCCTCCAAGCCT
This sequence comes from Picea sitchensis, assembly GCA_010110895.2. Taxonomy (NCBI): domain Eukaryota; kingdom Viridiplantae; phylum Streptophyta; class Pinopsida; order Pinales; family Pinaceae; genus Picea; species Picea sitchensis. The sequence continues at coordinate 170,068 of SNQJ01S0000411.1, read as the reverse complement.
GCAGAAGACTTTGCTGCAAGGTTTCCCACTGGAAAAGTAAGGAAATCCAAACATCCTTCAAACAATAAATACCCTATCTTGAAAACCGATGCCACTAGGGGATTAACCAATATAATCCCCCCATTAGTAATCTTAGATGGAATCCCACTCCTTAGAGCATTCCTATCTTCCTTAGATTAAGAGATTATCCTCCCCAAAGTATGAAACCCCTCACCTGCATAAAAATAAGTCCCTCATGAAATATAAGTATCCCCCCCCTTCACCAAAACACTCGGTTGATCCACAAACAACCCAATTCAAGCAACAGACCCCCCACCCACAAAGAAATCTAGTCCCTTCCCTTCCAAAACCCTCCCAGACCCCAAAACATATTCTAAGGATTATTTATGAGTTCCTTCCTTGCATTTATTCCTTAATCCCTTAGTAGATTCAACACAAACAGGGTTACTCACATGTCATAACCTCCTCTTAGAAGCATTTTCAGGCTTAGAAGACTCCAACCCTAAAACCTTCTTCTGACCAACGTCACTAACATAAAGAGTGGAAGAGATATTTGAACAAATATGGGTTAACTTACTGGTCTCTATATCGCTATCCAATGCTGGAAAATGTAGGGGCTCGATCCAGTCTTCAGAAGCAAAAATTGTGTCAGATGACTGCAAATTCACTTCCACTTCACTGACCACATCATACAAGCCTTGTGCTACTTTCTTACTACCCCCAAATCATTGATGTCGCAGGTGTCACGTCTCCTTATAGACTGTACATATGAAAGGAAGCCCCCATATAATCCAGCCTCTGATGGATCACATATCCATGCCACATAATTTCTATCTCGACTAGTAACCCTTCAAACAGGTCAATTTCCACTAGCATTTTTCCCATTTTCCTAGCAGAGCTTGATAATAATTTATATTAAGCATGTATAAATTTTTTGAGCGTGCTCCTAATCTCCTTAAAATCCTCCAAGTTCCATATGGCGAGAGGACATCCATGTAATAAGACCCATAAATGTTTGTATCATATAACCTTCTTCTCCGGATTGAAAGCACAATGCCAACATTTTAACATGAGACTATCGTTATTCAACACCCATAACTTATTCAACACCTCCTCCACATCCTCCTGGGAATTAAAATGAAGCAATACCAGCCTTTGGTTAGGATGAAAACCTCCGGTAAATACCCCAACACAGGGCCCCAAGTATTTTCTACCCACCCGTGTATCTCCCTAGCCACCATATCCTAGTACCCAAACCTACCTACAAGCCCCCGTAAAGAGAACAAACCAACTTCTTGCATCCCGATGTCCTGACCAAGAGTTACCTTAGGATTTGATTTTTTCACTCTCCAAGCCTTTAAACCCGCTCAAAGGTTTTCCCCCTTCCTAATGCTGGTTAGTACATCAACTTCCATAGACTCCTCCCTCCCAATCCCAGCCACTGCCCTACAAAATCTTGCCTTTCCCTATCCCTGGCTCTGCCTCTGTAGACCTGTCAGACCCAAGTCTACACTAAGAGCTCCTTTCTTCTTCAATAGCTATTGATCCATCCATCACCCCTTATTTTTCACCTGAAAGATCTGGCCCTCCCTCTCCCTCTGTTGTTTCCTTATCAAAAATCCCTCCCTCTAAATCCTTGAACAAACAATACGATGGTAGGTTGGTCGTAAATGCTCTCATCTTACCTCCCCTTTCCTCTTCCCAAGAAAAAATCTCATTTATGACCTCAATAGATCTAGTATCTGTAGCTCTGCGGGATACATCGCCAGATGTCCCTATCAAGATTCGGGCCTCTAGCTCTAACTCTCTCTTACCAACCCTTGTGTCATCCTGTAAAAGAGATTGTTGGTACTACCATAATTCCTCCATGTAAACGTCATCAGGTTTAAGAAGGCCACCCTGGCTCCTCCAGTGATCGTCTACCAATCCATCTTCTCTAACTGTAACATCGAATTCCATCACACCTAGTATCTACCAGGTCAGCCACTAATTTTTTTTTTAACCCTAGACTATCCCTTTACCCAACTGACAAAACATTGTCCTACAACCAACGCCTCTCCCAAAGTCACTAGGATCCATTAAATCACACAGATCCTAACCATGGTCTAATGAATAGGATCCATTAAATAGCTCAGATCACAACTAGGATCAAACCCACCCTCCCTCCCTGATTGAAGTTTTAGCAATGTTAAGAACTTGTGATTGAAAGTAGTACACTACAATTTTAATATTTAAGTTTATGTAAGAACTTAAATTCTTGTCAAAATAATCACATATCAAATTCTTATCAAAATAGTTACGTGTTAAATTATGTTGTTGTTAATTTAATTATATAAACTATAATTTGTGTTAAATTAACTTATAATTATTATTGCCAACTTATTTAGGTAAGATATAATTTTCAAATTAAGTTGTAATTGTTAAATTGTTTACCGCATAAGCATTCAAATTCCAGTTTTAATGGTATTTCTTCATTTACTAGTATTAATAATTTTTTTTATTAATATGAAACCGTAGTTATTGTTTTGTGCAACTGTAGTCATGGTCACTATTACCAAAAATATTTTAGTAATGGATAACCATAACCATTATTTTGTGCCACCGTAGTGATGGTAGATATGCATATTAATTTAGTGAACTTTATTTGTTCCATTTCAGCCATCCCTCAATATTGTGCAAATGACGAAGGCGGTGTTAAAAGGAGATGGCATTGGGTTTAGAGGAGGAATGGAAATGAATTGTCAGAAACGAGGGAAAGAGGTCAGAAAAGGGAAAAATCATTGGCCCTTCAGACTAAGGCATAGTTCAATACTTGGTGAATGTCTCTAGAGGATGGGTCCATACTATCCATAGGTTTAGGATCCAAGGGTCCAAGTTCAATAGGGACCACTACCCTAATGAAGAAGCACAAGTAGCACATCGAGTTGAAGAGCCAAAAATAGTTTGATTTTGATCCAACATCTCGACCAACAGTTTCAGTTAAATATCAAAGTTGGAAATCAATTCAAGCAATTCTTATTAATATAAAATAACAATCCAAATGCATTTCCCCGAATGTGGTGTTACACGGTGGAGATGACCACACGTTAAGGAAGGAAGTGGCAACTCTAGGTATCTAGGTGCCCATACTTAACCCATGTGTGGAGGACAAGCAAGGTTATGAAGATGGCAAGGGGGTTGAAGGGTGGAAATATGGCTTGCACAATCCAAGCTCCCCATGTACAACGCTGCATAATGCTCCTGCTTGTGACTAGACGTTGCATTGAAGGAAAGGGACACCCTGCTCTTGCGAGAATGATGTCCGTGAGATGTTAAATCTCTCTCGGGACAAGGTATCACTTTCAAATTGTTTTGGATCCGATACTTTCTCTGGCATTGTTAGGGTCCTAACCTTCCTAACCCCTCACATAGGTAGAATAAAATATCTTGCATGTAATAAAGGTTGGTATTAATAAGACCTAGTAATAAGGAAGAATAAGTCAAATGTAAGAATACCTAATAGAAGCATCCACTTCTAGAAATATCTTCCTCTAGATTTTTCTTTTGGTAGATGGATTTAGTATAAATAGGATTCAAGGGCATGATAATTTTTGTCTTGAGAATTATTGTAATAGAGTGTTTCTTTGCTGAAATTTTCCCCCTCGAAGAGGCAAGTGAACATTGTTTCCTATCAATAAAGGTATTATTTTGGTGTTGTGGTTTCATGTATTGTGTTGCTCCGTTGTTATTCTCTATAGTATTTTTGTTTTCCACTATTATAATAGATCTAATACCTTACAAGTGGTATCAGAGCACTTTCCCTGGAAGGAAATTGTGGGTTAAAGTTTTTTAAGGGTAGAGACGCATTCCGACATCTTAAAAATGCAGTGATTTGTCATTCAACACATAAATCCATGGTCGGGGAAGAATACACACAGGAAATACAAGAGGTACTTAAGCTCACATTCTTGGACAACCTTGTAACCCATGTTGGTACCCCTTTGAGTCGTAGCGCATCATACAACACATGTATACATAATGGCCTAGATATCCTGACACCCTCCATAGATCAACTAATCGGTCGCTTGACTACTATAGTGTCACCGAGAACAACACTCAGGAAGATACTCTCTAGTACCTGGGTAATCTGACAACAATATAACCAGAACAACACCACAATAATACTGAAAATATATTAGAATAACACTAGAAATAGCCCTTTGATTCTGAGAGAAATGTTCACTTGCCTCTTCGAGGGGGAAACCTCCAGTTGAGTAGAGCTCTATTACAATAATATCCAAGACAACAATTCTCATACCCTAGAATCCTATTTATACTAAATATGTCTATCAAAAGATCCATCTAGAGGGAGATCCTTCTAGAAGCAGAAGCTTCTATTAGGTCTTCTTACATTCGAATTATTCTTCCTTATTGCTAGGCCTTATTAATATTTACCTTTATTACATTGGAATATATTATTCTACCAATGTGAGGGGTTAGGTACCTAACATGTCGTCCCCCTTAAAAACAACCTTGTCCTCAAGGCTTGAGATGTGGAAATAGTTGTAGAATGGTAGTTGGTTCCTAAGTGGCATCAGCTGGGTTTGTGTCTTTCCATTGGACTGACACTTCCTTGATGGTTCACTGACACAGGCGATGCTCACGCTAGTCCAAAAATTCTTGTGGTTGTATCCAAATGGAGACTTCTTCGTCCAACTCGGGAAGGTTGGTTTGAGTTTGGAACTTAGTTCTAATCACCTTCTTTAAGAAGGAAACATGAAAAATAGGATGTAGCTTAGAATGGATGGGCAAAGCTAACTGATAGGTCACCTGTCCCACATGCTTGAGAATGGTATAAGGAACATAAAATTTGGGCACTAGTTTCTGACAATGGTCAGCCTTGAGGGAATTTTTCTTGTAAGGTTGCAGTCGAAGAAACACTTGATCCCCTTCTGCAAATTCACGTTTAGAGTGACCTTGATCTACTTGTTGCTTCATGCAATTCTGTGCCATGACCAAATTATCTTTGAGTGTATGGAGAATAGCCTCTCGAACTTTAAGCATTTCGTCAACTGCCTAGACCTTCGAGACACCTGGAAAATATGAGAAAACTAAAGGTGGATTTTTCCAGATACCACTTCAAAAGGATTCATGTGGGTAGCTGTATGGTATGAAGTGTTGTAACACCATTCAACTAGTGGTAACCATTGATCCCATTGATTTTTCTTTTCCAAGGCAAAACACCTCAAATATTTTTCCAAACACTTGTTGACAACTTCATTTTGACCATCATTCCAAGGATGATAATTTTTGCTGAGATGCAATTGGGTGCCTTGTAGCTTGAACATTTCTTGCAAAAAATTGCTGGTGAAAGTTGGGTCGCGATCAAAAATAATAGAATGGGGCATGCCATAAAGGTTGAAGACCTGATCCATGAAAAGTTGAGCCATAGTGGATGTTGTAAATGGGTGTTGAAGAGCAAAGAAATGAGCATACTTGGAAATAATATAAAATACCACCATGATGACTGATTTATTGCCCGATTTAGGTAATCCTACAATAAAATCCATAGAGATATCCCGCCAAATAGCACGTGGAATAAGAAGCGGTTGTAGTGTGCCAGGAGATTTGACCATTTCACCTTTGTTGTGTTGACAAACATCACATTCAACAACAAAATTATGAACGTCCTGTTTCATACCATCCCAGAAAAAATAATGTTTGACCCTGTCATAGGTTTTGGTAAGCCCAGAGTGCTCAACTGTGGGTGTAGCATGAAGCTCAGAAAGTACCGTGGATTTATGTTTTGACTGTTTACTTAAATAAAAATGACCTTTGTATCAAATACCATCATGGAGCCAAGAGTACTCTGGGGAAACTGGAGAATTGGACTGCAATTGTTGTATCAGATGCGAACTTTGGGATCTTGTAGCCATTCTTGGCGAACAAATTGGAGCCAATATGGTACAATGAAGGAGAGAGAAAAAAGGGACCCTTCATCTTGATATTTTCAGGAAAGTGCATCTGCAACCACATTGTCTTTTCATTTCTTGTAAATGATCTCATAATCATATCCAAAGAGCTTAGTCACCCATTTTTGTTTCTCTGGGGAGGAAATGCGTTGTTCTAGAAAATATTTGAGGCTTTGATGATCTCTCTTAATTTGGAAGTGTTGCCCCAATAGACAAGGGTGCCAAAGATCACATTCATGCAGAATAGCCAACATTTCCTTTTCATAGATTGATTTGCCCAAATTTCATTCAGATAGTTGTTTGCTGGTAAAGGCCAAAGGTCAACCCTATTGCATAAGGACAACTCCAATTCCTTTCCATTAAGAATTACATTCCAAGACAAAGGTCTTTGTGAAATCAGGAAGGGCCGGGACTATTGTGGTGCACATGGCCATCTTCAATGTTTGAAAATCCTGAGCAGTGGCTGGAGTTCAATTGAAAGAATTATTTTTAAGGAGTGCAGTGAGAGGCACTAAAATCTTTCCATAATTCTTAACAAACTTGCAATAATAACTTGTTAAGCCCATAAATCCACGCAATGTTTTGAGAGTCTTTGGGTGAGGACAGTCTTTCATAGCTTCAATATTTTTTGGATCCACCCTGACACCTACATTTCCAACAAGATGAACCAAGTACTTGACTTTCGAGGCACCAAAAGCACATTTAGATTGTTTCGGGAAAATTTTGTGCTAAGAGAGTAGATGGAGAACTCAATCCACATGAGAAAGATGGTCTGTCCAGGTTTTTCTATAGATGAGGATATCATCAAAGAAAACTAAGACTAAATGACGGAGAAAAGGATGGAAGACATGATTCATGAGTCTTTGGAAAGTGGAAGGAGCATTACACAGGCCAAAGGGCATGACCAAAAACTCATAGTGGCCCTCATGAGTTCTAAAGGAAGACTTAGGAATGTCTGGCTCTTTCATATGGATCTAGTGGTAGCTAGAACAAAATCAAGTTTAGTAAAGAAATGGGTGCCACTCGATTCATCCAAGAGGTCATCAATGATAGGAATGGGAAACTTGTCTTTAATGGTGAGTTTTTTGAGGGCACGGAAGTCGGGACACATGCACCAAGAAACTTCTTTCTTAAGGACCATGAACATAGGATAAGAGTAGGGGCTCATGCTAGGGTGGATAACACATGCGTTAAGCAGTTCTTGAATCATTTTCTCAATTTCATTTTTTTGGGAAAAGGGGTGACGACAGGGATGGATATTAGGAGGAAGGCTTCCTGGGACAAAGGGAATGGAATGATCATGAACACCATAGGAAGGAGGGAGTCCCTGGGGAGTGGAAAAAACCATTTGATATTTAGAGAGGATGGATTGGAGGTCCTGCGACACAGAGGGTGTCTCAGTTGGTTATATGGCATGGAGTTGGGAAATAATGCTCGAATGACCTTTTTTGAGCATATTTTCCATGCGATGGGAACTAATGATCTCAGGGGAACCGACGATGATGCCTTGGAACTTATATTGTTGGCCCTTTTGGTCGAATTGCATGGTTAATTCATTAAAATCCATGAGAATGGGACTCAAAGTTCTTAGCCATTCTGCACCCAACACAATGTCACAACCTCCCATGTCGATAAAAAACATATGATATTTCAGGTGGTAGTCACCAATTTGGAGACGCATATTTTCAAAATTCCCTCCACATTTCATGGGCCCACCATTGGAAATCATGATTTGGAAATTAGTGACTGCACGGATATAAGAATTAGTTTCTTGGGCAATGTGATGATGAATAAAATTATGGGTTCTTCCACTATCAACAAGAATGATGACCTTCCTATGCTTGATGTAGCCAATTATCTTGAGGGTTTGGGGAGTCGAGAAGCCAGTGAGAGGATTTAGGGAAATGACCAGTTCTACTTCGGGAGGATCTGAGGGTGGGGTTATGTCAGTGGGTTCAGGTGACATAGACACAAGGGGGGATTCAACATCCTCTTCCGAAACATCCCCTGAGATGGACATAAAAATGTTTTTTTCCTTACACTTGTGTCTCAAAAAATATTTTTCATCACAATTATAACAAAGTCCTTTGAGTTGGCCTTCAGTCATTTCAGCCTTGGTCAATTTTTGGATCTTTAGTGGAGTAGAAGGAGTAGTGGTATTTACTGGTTTAGTGTGAGGAATAAAGGAGGGTTTTCGGTTTTGAGAAGAGACAACCTGTTGTTCTTCCTTATCTCATTTAGTATCCTCCACCAAATTCTGAGGCCGAGCCATGAGGACATGGTCACGAATATCATCCTTGAGGCCACTGATAAAACATTCTCGGAAAAAAGCATCAGCCATGTACTCTGTACAAAAAGCCAGTCACTCAAAAGTAGCTATAAAGTCTTCCATTGTGCTAGATTGTTTCAACTTTGTCAAACGACCTAAATGGTTGGTGTCAGTGTCAAATCATTCATAAAGCTCTACCACAAAGTGTGTCCAAGCAACATACCCTTGACAGACAGTTTTTCTCCATTACGATCATTGCCAATGTTATTTATCTAGATGGAGAACACCATACCGGAGTTTGGCCAAATCATATGTGATGTCGTACAAAGAGAAATAATGTTCCATTTGATTTACCCAACCAGTGGGATCCAAGAGATAAAATTTGGTCACATCCACACGCGAAAGGCGTAGGTCGTGTTGAAAGTGATGGGGCTGAAAATTATGGGAACGAGAGGAAGTTTCAGCTTCAGTATGCAAAGGTGGGTTAGATAAAGGGGGATCTATAGGGATATGCAGATTGGTGTAGATCATGGAAGCGACATAGTCAATTTGGGTAGTAATGTATTATTTGAGGTCTTCTTTGAGTTCCTCGATTGAGGCGGCGATGGAGGAATGCATGTTTTTATTGATGGTGGAAATATTGGAACTGAGTTGTCTCTTTTCTTGTTGGGTCTCTGTGAAATTATATTGCAAGGTATTGAAGTGAGATTCAAGGTCTTAGCTATGGGTATGGGCCATTATGACGAGGGAACCAAAAAGGGGCAGGTGGGATCAATTTTTTTATGAAAAATGATAGGTATGAATGTGATAAGGGCAAAGAGATAAATCCAATGGAATAGGTCTCAAATAATGGTGCAACAAAATCCATACCTTTTATTTTTTTTTTACACCTACGGAGTTATACTTTGGCCTGAAGAATACTACAGTGATGAAATGACCAAATTCTTAATCAGAAAGAAATATGTAGTGATTTGGAAACTCAAATGTAGGAGACACAGTTGCATGACAATAGATCTTATCTGTTTTGTTTTTTGTTTCCGTCCCCAAGGGTTAGGTATGCAAGGGTTCTACAGACAAGGGTTTTCCCTGTGCTATAGCTCTCTGATATACGTGCGGGGTCCAATAGTAGTACTCGACTCAATATCTCCGGAAACCAACTAAGGAGGCTACACCATGCCCTTAGCCATACTACCCGACTACCCAGATACTAGAGAGTATCTTCCCGAGTGTTGTTCTTGGTGGCACTATAGAAGTCAAGCGGTCGATCGGTTTATCTAAAGAGCGCTTTAGGAAATCTAGGCTGATCCATATAGAGGTGTTGTCTGATGTGCTACCACTCAAAGGGGTACCAAAAGGGGTTGCAAGGGTGTCCAACAGATGTGCACTTAAGTACCACTTGTATTTCCTGCGTGTATGAATCCCTTAATTGTGGGTCTATGCGCATAATGACATATATTTGTAGCTTAAAGACGTCGGAATACATCTCTACCCTAAAAAAAAATTAACCCACAATTTTCTGCTAAGGAAAGTTATCTGATACCACTTTTAATATTCCAGATATAAAAAGTATGTAAATAGAAATAAAATTCTTGCAATGGCAGATAAACAACAATATAACCAGAACAACACCACAATAATACTGGAAATATATCAAAATAACACCAGAAAGAGCACTTTGATTCTGAGATAAATTTTCACTTGCCTCTTCGAGGGGGAAACCTTCAATTGAGAAAATTTCTATTACAATAATATCCAAGACAACAGTTCTCATACCCTCGACTCCTATTTATACTAAATATGTCTATTAAAAGAACCATCTAGAGGAATATCCTTCTAGAAGCGAAAGCTTCTATTAGGTCTTCTTACATTCGACTTATTCTTCCTTATTGCTAGGCCTTATTAATATTGACCTTTATTACATCAGAATATATTATTCTACCTATGTGAGGGGTTGGGTCCCTAACATAATCCGGTAGTACGACTAAGGGTACATTCTATCCTCTTTAGTTGGTTCCCTAAGATATTGGGTAGAGTACTATTGTTTGACCCCACATGTATTTTAGAGAGCTATAGCACATGAAAAACCCTTTTCTGTAGAAACCCTCAACACCCTAACCCTTGGGACAAAAGTAGACCAAAATTGGAACAAACAAGATCTATTGTTGTGCAACCTTGCCTCCTGCATTCGAGTTGCGAAATTACTACACATTTCTTCTTGTTAAGAGTTTGGACATTTTTCCACTACAATATTATTCAGATCAGAGTATAACTCCGCAGGAGTAATAAAATAAATTAAAAAAAAAATTGGGCCTGCATGTACTCTTATTTGAGACCTATCCCATTGTATTCTTCTTTTTGTTATGATCGTAGTAATATCTATCATTTTTCAACATTTTTTTCTCTGTGGTCCCGACCCCCTTTCAGCCCCATTATTTGGGACCTACCCCATTGGATTCCCCTCTTCTCCCTAATCATCGTGATACCTTTCATCTCTAACCCCTTTTATGTGTGGTCCTACCCACCCATTTTCTGTGCCTCCCTTTCACCATGCCCCACACCAATAGAAAAGAACTTGAATCACACCTCAATACCTTGTCATTTGATTTCTCCATGACTTAGCAGGAAGTGTGGAAAATCAATGCCAATATTACCACCATCAATGAAAAAATGCATTCATCCATAGATACCAAAATAGAAACTCTAAAATAGGACCTCTTTTCCCAAATCACAAACCATCTTAAATCCTTCACTGTCGATCTCTACGCCAAGCTAGATATTCCTGGAGACCTTACCTCATCTGACCAACCTTTTCACCCCAAAGGTGTGATCCAAATCTCAGGAGATAATATCTGGATGGCTTGAATGCCGAGAGAGGAGGATATTAGACATGTCAATATTCCATGAAAAAAAGCATGGACAAAAACATGTAAATGAAGTACTCAGGAGGTGAGGCTCAAAGAGAGGCCTCACCTCTAAAACTAATTACTAGTAAATCACTTGTAGCTAATTAATCTCACAATGAACAATAGAAAATATGAGAGAAGACAAAATGAGTAACTTGATATTATGAGAAGGCTTGCTAGGCCTTTATATAGCATTACAAAATGGTCCATTGGACAGATTCGAAAAGAGCTCATTAAATGAGTCTCTATTATTAGTACAATAGATCTAACTACCCAACTAACTAAGTAATGGAAAATAAAACCCAAAATGTAAACAACTCATTAAATGAGTCTCTATTATTATAATAATAAATCTAACTACCCAACTAACTAAGTAGTGGAAAATAAAACCCAATACAATAATGGAGAGGTGGGAATATCTTTGAACCATATGGGCAACCTGTTAGCCCAGTTAATTAATGAGGAGGTGGACATCTACATGGTCAATCTATTAGATTTATAGCTTTATGACTTTTGCATCCGAATTTAGACAATATACCCCATAAAATTTGGATCATTCCTCCCCCCTTAGAAAATGATGGTCCCAATCATTTCACCCATGATACAAAGAGACCCATGAGTACAATGTTCTAATTCTCAATGAAGGGAAGGGTTTTTTGTGGTTGACCCATAACGGTTTACATTAATAAAATATGAAAAAATCATGACTTTGGAGGCTTTGAATCTCCTTCTACAAATTTATTCATAACTTTTGTTATAGGTGATGAAATCCAATTCCATCAAAGACCCATTTGAGCTAATAAAGATATATTCCCATTGGTATTGGAAATTAGTTTTAGGTGGCTCATGGATTGAGAAAAATATTGTTGAAGTTCCAGTGACGCACAACCGTCTTGGAAGAAATACATGCATATATTCAATTAGAGATATCTCTCAAACTAGGAAACTAAATGAAATTCCACAAAATACCCATTTAATATATTGAAGAGATATTTCTAGCCATATGTGGAGCTCCTTCTCGAATTTATTTAGAAGGGAGAAAAATACCATTGGATATGGTGGTACACGCGGCCTCCTTGGATCAAATACATGTTGATATTCAATCGATGATATCTCTCAAACCAAGAAGTCAAATGATATTTCGTGAAATACCCATTTGATATATTGAAGTGATATTTCCAGCCATATGTGGAAATACTTATGTAGTTTCTTGATAAAATATATAAAAAAATGTTGAAGATGGTGGTACGCGTGACCTCCATGGGTCAAATACATGTTGAGATTCAATCAATGATATATCTCAAACCAGGAATCCAAATGAGATTCTGTGAAATAATCATTTGAGATATTGAATAGATATTTAAAATGAGATATGGTGGAGCCTCTGAAATGTTGTGTAGAGGTTGCAACACCTGTTTGAAGTTGGCTAAGTGTAAAGGGAAACAAAGGATGCCAAGGGTTTGTAGAGAAACATGGGTTGTTGTAGAGTTTGTGGAACCTCCGTGGGCAGAATAAGCACCCTAAAAATTTGTTGAAAATGTTGTAGACCAATGGATGTAGTGGATCCATGTATATATGTAGTGAATCCATGTATGGTTCTCCTTGTAATGGTGAATGAAGATTCGAAGGTAAAAAAATCCCTATAGTTCCTGTGGCCCAATTGTGATTCTTATAGTGTATGGCCCGACAAATGGATTTTGATAGTACCAAAAGGAGGTCGATGATTGCTGCAAATGTTTGGGTTGCCTACGAGAATGAAGGATTTTGGCACCCTGTAACATAGGCAGCCTGTGAACTCATATTAAAAATGTGTTTTTTGGAAGAAGACATCAACCAATTTTCTCAGGAAAAAAGTCCTTGTGGGAGCCTAAATACATCACTTGTAGAGACATCACCAGAGTGACCAAAATAATGTGTAATAGAATTCCCCACAAAGTATGAGGCTGGAACTTGTGACAGCCAAAATACTTTGTAAAATGCGTGTGTGTGTCAAAAACAAGGAGTACACTTAATCAGAAACCTGTAAAAAACCAAGCATCTGTAGAATACAATACCAGTTCTAAGGTAGGCATTCCCATGCTTAGATCACAAATGAATGGAATCATAAACATATGTCATCGCCACCAATCATACACCATGGATCCATGTCGTCAAAATGCTACATAGCCACCAAGAATACACTATGGATCTATGTGAGAGGACTTGAATAATGACATAGCCACATGACATATAAAGTGGATCTATGTGTCGATACAAAGAATACATACTCCATCGCAGCCTGGATCAAAATGATGAGACCGAGGGTCTTCAATCTCGTCACCTAAAAGTAAAAATCTAAACATTTGATTACATGTGATGAAGTCGAACATGGTAGAAACCACTTGATTACCGGTCATTGATGAAAACTGTTAACAAGTGCGAGGGAAATCACCATTGATGTCAATGACTCCCAAGGTATCTAAGTACAATCCGAACGAATGTGAATGAATAGGTTGAAGTCAAGCACTCGACGGAATCTCTTGATCAGGGATCAATGATGTGAAACCCCTGTCGAAAGAAAAGAGACTTGCCATTAAGGCATGCATGTTCCAAGGTACTAAATGATTTCTAAGTCTCATTTTCGGATAATGAGTTGGAGTCGACGGAACAAGACTCATCACAGGAGGGCCTTAATGTATCCTCCATCAATGACACGAAATAAGTAACAGATTTTGAGGGTGAAACAAAGTATGAATATGGGTTGAAACGGACACAGGGAAGGCCAACATAGTAAGAATGGACAACTATAGATGGCTGACTCAATAGAGGGCTCGTTTAAACTTCTCTTGAACATATGAACGACATGACTAAGGACTTGGAAACACTGACTCAAAGATGACCCAAGATAGGACCTTGTAGCAATTCAAACGAGAGACGAATGGAATTCCCAACTTGGATTCAAATGATGAATACGTGGTGTCATTTTTAAGAGCGACGCTTACTACCATTAATATGAATATGAAAACATATCCCTTTCCCAAAATTTCCCCCACCATTTCTGGCGAGTACCTCTTTATTTTTACACAAGCTTGAGGATGATAACATATGCTTGTTGATGTAAGCTCATCCTTTGGATGAGTCCCTCAGAGTATATTTAACGAACCCTAGGAAGGAGTGGTTCGGTCCCATTATGGGTATTTTGATGTTTGTTTAACGAGTCCAAGGATAGAAAACTCACAGGTTTTTCATGTTTTGAGAGTTTGAAAAACACTTAAAGAGAACTCTCTCGGTTCCTTTTTCATAAAAGAGTTCGACAAGACCAAAAAAGTGAAAAAACTATCACTTGTCGAACATTTTCTTCAAATACTTTAACGAGCGTGAAAAGAACAAGATTGCTCGACAATATTTTTGTTTTTATGGAGCATGAAAAGAGCTTAAGGATACTCCTTTATGTTCGTCATTTTTGTGTTACCATGACGAATACGAAAAGATGAAAAAAAGTATACTCGGTTACGTTCTCATATATTTTCGAGTGCGAGAATGAACGAAGACTGAGCTCGAGGTTTTTTCTAAAAAACCCTAAAAAAGTAGACATACATGTGACAAAAAGAAAAAACACCTGTACCCCCTCGTTCGGACTTCGAAGTTGCTATATCTGCAAAAAACCACACTCACAAGGCTATTAGGGTATTAGGTTTTATAAACAAAGCAATAAAAATATTATAAAAAATCAATAAAAAATAGTAAAAAGTGAATAAATATGGGTGAAAAGGACTTTTTACCATTTCATTGTTACTTTGCCAAAAACTTGTCCAACCTACCTCATTTTCCCCCAAATTTATTTGCTCGATTGCAGGGGGCACAAGCGACCATTCGGCGAATGGTTTCAGACAACGAGGTAATCTCTCGATTCTCTAACTTTTCCATGGTTTATTTTTTGTTTTAATTGGCAATTTTTTGGGTTTTGAGTCCATTTTAGGGTCAAAACATGTGCCCAAGCATTCTCGCAGGCGGTCCATGTGGGACCTATGAGAGTATAAGATTATCGCAGGTGGCCTTCAGGGCACCTGCAAGGATCTCGTACTGTGCAAAAGGTCCACCTGCGAGGGCCGAAAAATGGATTTTAAAGTGAGGTTTTTCTCAATAAAAATTATGCAAGAGTTTAAAATAAGTTGTTGACTTCCCTCTCATGGCTCTTTTGTAGGTATTTGACCATCACGATGTTGCAATGGAGAGAAAGAGAACATGAGGAGGATGATTCCATTGCCAGGAATGACCCGGGTATAGTCTCTTCCCTTCGGGACTGTGGGCTCTTGAAATTTTTCAAGATTCCGGGCATGAGAGCCCAACTCAGGTTGTTGGAATACCTAGTCCACATTTGGGACGTGGATCAACAATTATTTCATGTGGGAGTCCATACACTGACGCTAGATATCGAGGATATATATTTTATAATGGGGTTGTCATGGCGTGGATACCATGCTACTTTGACCATAGGTAGAGGCGGCTGACTCCCTATGAGCAAGTATTGTCGCCAATATTGTGTCCCCGAGGTAGAGAGAAGCAAGGGTAAGGTTGTCATTTGGGGGGTCCAAGATCTGACCCTACGGACCATCTTGTTTACTATTGCATGCATATCTAGGAGCGTGGCTCCGCACATGGCTCTCCAGAGCTATTTCCAATATGCCATAGAGTGCACAGAGCCTCGGGTCTTCAACTAGTCGGATGCAGTTCTCCGCAGTATGAAGAGACAATTGACGAAGTGCATAAAGGGTGACTTGAAGCAGTTTGGGTATGGGTCACTTTTGGTATCATTCTTCCTTGAGAGGGTCCCATTGCTAGGACTACAGGTTGATTGGGGTTTATCGGCCCCACAAGATCCAAGCATGCTGAGGTGGTGTAACCTCATGGAGCGACACGTAGAAGGGCCTATAATCAAGTATAATGATTCATTTTTTGATTGGTTGAGGCACCAGATGTTGATGATCGATGACTACTCATATGCTAGTTTGGATTTTCGAGGGGATTCGGATTTGGCCCTGCCTGAGGATGCTCAGTGGGGTGACTTAGGTAAGAAGTACACATTTTTGTTCTTTTTAAATGTTTTTGCAAATTTTATCATATGAAATGTTTTTATGTTTATCCAAGAACTATTCAAAAAATTTCTTTTTGATGACACCAATGTGGGGCCATATAGACCTCCAGGAACGTCTCCCATTCAATGGTGAGGAGAAGCGGCTCCAGTGGCGAGATGGGATGCTGAAGACTACGAGGCAGTGGAACAGAACTTGGAGGGGTTGACTGCGGATGTCTCAGATATTTCTATTGGGGAGATTCAGAGACATTACCAACGCCATACTGTGGGCGTGTTTGAGTCTCTCAATCGACTTCTCCATAGTGTATCCGGAGAAGTCATGTGTTATCATGAGCGTCATCCATGACACTACTTTTTAGAAGCTATAGGCTTCATATTTTGAGATTTTGATCCTTGGACATAAAAAAATTGTAAAAACTTTTGATCGTTATATACATATATACGGCTTCTATTGGATTATTTTGTGTTGTGTTATACATGTGATGTGTGATTGGTCTATAAATGTCCCAAATGTCTATCTAACACATAGTTGGCTAAGGTGTCAATCAATGTATTTAGACATCTAGGAATGTGTTGATATTCAATATAATCAAAACAACATTCCAAGAGGCGAATTCATAAATATACTCGTAATAAAGTAGGACTTCAGATAGCATAGATGTTACTTAACTATAGTACTACTAGTTGCGAATCAAGTCGTATAACCAGGTGGATGATATCAAGAGAAATAACATCAATCAATAATTCGATGATGGTGCTATATTCTGCAATATTATTGGTCTCACGACTTAGGCACATACCTCGCAGACTGATAAGTTCGTTTGTAGGTGCGTAAATTTCCCATGCAGAAGAAGCAAGGTTTTGAGTACTACGGCTAGCACCATCAGCGAATCCAATGTGGGGTGGCGAAGACTCCGACATCTGGAAACCAAGCACAATGCAAGATAAGCGGTCGAGGGCAGAGACCAAATAACGAAAATTCATACTAAAGTAACACACAAAAAGTATGATACAATAAAATACAAGCACTCATGCACAGGTGATCTTAAGCATAGTACTTCTTTAAGTACAACCTATTTCTGGGTTCACTCAAAGAGATACCATCATAGTCCACTAGCTCGTAAGAGCCTTTCTCCAAAACTAATCTTACGTTATAAGGACCTCGCCACATAGCTTCAAATGTTTCAGCTCCTAGCATATCTCGATCTTGTTCGTAAAGGAGAACCAGATCACCTTCGGAGAAAACATGTGTCTTGACATGTTTGTCATATTGGGCTTTAACGCATTGATTTTGGGCTTCTATAACTAGGGTGGCATCACGATGGGTTTCATCTAATTGCTTGAGATACAAAAGACATTCTTCTTCGACAGAAGTGTTTGGGAGAAGTTCAATGGCTAGTTTTAAGGAGGGTATCTCACATTCAATTGGCAAGATGGCTTCTAGACCATAGACTAACTGGAACGGTGTAAACCCAGTAGCAGACTTAATGAATGTTCGGTAAGCCCACAATGCTGAAAACAACATTGTGTGCCAACTCATTTTGTGAATCCCTATCATTCGTCGAAGCATGGTAATGAGGATTTTGTTTATTGCTTCAACTTGGCCATTGGCTTGTGGGCAATAGGGTGTTGCGTTTTCATGGCGAAGACCCAACTTTTCAGTGAGTTCAGACATCTTGAAGTTTCTAAAGTGGCTACCATGGTCAGTAACGATAGCTTGAGGAACACCAAACCGAGCAATGATGTGATTGAATATAAATAATGTTGCAGTCCTTCCGGTATTGTCGAATGTTGGCATCGCCTCATCCCATTTCGTAAAATGATCTACGGCTACAATAATGTATCCATGCCCCCTGATTGAGTGAGGGTGACATGTCATGAAATCGATACCCCATTTCACAAAAGGACCAACGGAGACCACAGGGTGTAGAGGAGCAGGGTGTGATTGTATTTTATTGTTGTAGGTTTGGCAAGTGTGGCATTTTTGGACGACAATTATACAATCGTTGAATAAAGAAGGCCAAAAATACCCTGCTCATAAGATCTTTTGGGCAGTAGCATACCAAGACATGTGACCACCACAGGCTCCTGAATGGCAGTCATTTAGGGATTTCTCGGCTTCATCAAACGTGAGGCAGCATCGAAAAACGGAGTCAATCCCACGACGATAAAGAGTATCACCGAGGATAATATACTGATGGGCTTGGTAGCATATTCGATGGAAGTCAGTGCTAGACAAATTGGGCCGAAGAGTCTAGGTTTGGAGATATATGATGATATCTTCCATGGAAATAACAAACATAATCATCTTGTTTGTAGGAAAAATGACGTGGAATGGGTCTGGAGATAAAGCACCAAGAGAGTGGATTAGAAGGGGTTACCAATTGAATGGCTTGATAAGCGAATTCGACCGGACTCAAAGGAATTTCGTTTCCATAATGAAGATGATCACCGAGGTTGGGTACCATCCATGGTTCGTAAGGTGCAGGGGTTCTGTGAACAGAGGTGGAGATCATGTTGATCGAGGCGACAAATAGATGTGGAACGTCGGGTGGTGGAATGGGGAAAGTACCCATCAAAGAGGAATATTTAAGAAGACCCACATCGACATTCTCATATCGAGGGGGGGGGTTTTGCAATGAAAGGTACATTGTTGGTACGTGCATCAGAGTGAAAGAAGTCCAATTGGTCTACGATAACTACTTTTCCTTGATGTGGGAAATGCACGACATGGAAAAGAGTGGACACAACTACACGCATGGAATCAATCCAACTACAACCAAGTAGAAGGTTGTAATCAAGAGGAGTGTCAAAGACCTCCACTTCAACATTGACCATTTTTCCTTCTAACGTAATAGGAAATGAAGGGAGGACACTGTAAGGCTTAAAACTAGAGCCATTGAAGGCTTTGAGCATGTTGTGGGATTGAGTCAAAGGAGGAGAGCTGATAGTTTTCTAGCAGGTAATAGACATGACACACGTTGAGGCACCCTCATCAATAATTGTTCTACAAATGTTTTTGTTGGAGACAATAACCTATATTTGGAAAGTGAGTTGAGGAGGTAACCTTGGAATGTGATCTTCCAAGTCAAAAATTATTAAATTTGTATCCGTAGGGTCGATTCCACCAATAGCTTTCAACAGTGCCTTTCGTTGTATATGACAACTCTGAAGGACTTCAAGGGTTGAAATCGCGGACGGTGCTTGGGCTAGATTTTCGACAATACTATAGTTCTGGGAAGCACGTGCATGAGGATTGAAAGCCGATTTTCGAACAACACCCTTTGGAGGAGGGAAAAAGACTGCATCTAAGCTCGGTCATTTGAGATGAAGAGGACCGTTGGTAGGTGGAGTCATGGGAGATGGTTGGACCAATGAAGGAGGTATTGTATCAAACTTCTCTTTGGAGAAAGAATAATCTTTGGCTTGAGTGGTAAGTGTGATGTCATTCTTCTTTGAATCACTTGTACACATTAAGACATAGGATGTATTGGAGGGGGAATGTTGGTCATGAATGACCAATTGGGCCTGTTGTTGAGAAGGGAAGGGTTGCGACAACACGGCCAGAGTGGGGAGTTTCAGGGTCCCTTGAAGGAACTTAGTAACCCCGGCTCATCGTGGACAATCCTTAGTGTAGTGATCATCACCACAGATAAGACAAGGGTATCAGGGTTTGCGCTTAATCCTATCATCAACAGGTGGTGTTTTGGTTTTTTCAGTTTGCGGATTATTTTTATCCTCCTTGTTCTTACCCTTTTCTTTTTTGGATTTATTTTTGCCAGCGGGGGTAGATTGAACAAAGTTTACCTCAGAAGTCTTGCCGGTGGGAGGGTTAGGAGACAGAGCATTTTGAACATTAGAAGAAATGGATTTGGGGTTGTTGCTAGAGGTTTGGACGGAATGAGGTTTGGCATGGAAAGTGCCAATCACACCGTCAGTTGCGTGAGAAGCAATAGGAGTAGTTGAAGTAGCAAAAGTAGAAGGACGAGGTGCATCAGGGAGTAAGTCGTAAAGAGTACCCATTTGTGAGTAAACGAGGTCGAGGTATTGAGCACGACTGATTTCCTTTTATTCTGTGACAACTCCACCCACGGTAATGTCACGAGTGATGTCGTTCATGAATGATTTCATGAACCACTCTGCCAACAAATGATTGGGAAGTTCGAGTTTGATGAGACGTCGTCTCCGTCGCCACTCATGAATGTGATCAAAGATATGAGTGGCTTTGGTTTGTTTGAAAGAAATCAAAATTTCGGTTCCCATTTCGTAACGGATCGGCAACTGGTAGTGGGTGAGGAAAGCCATAACGAGGGTGTTGAAGTCAGTGAAGAAGCCTTGTGGTAATTCTATATACCACATTGCGGCAGAACCTGTGAGGGTTCGCTAAAAAGGGCATAAACGAATAGAGCCATCCATCAAGGAGTTGGATGAACACCAAAGGTGAAAAGTCATTACATGGTTGTTTAGGTCCTCTCCTGATTTACCATCGAATTTAGGGATGTCGGATGGTAGTTTGGTCGGTATGGTGGGCCATTGAGGAGAGTGATAGATCATATCATTTAAAATTCTCGACATATCAGGGAGGTCCAGCAAGGATAAGAAGGGTAATTGTCTATTCACATGTCAGTACTAGTGAATTTGGGGAGTGACTCCCATCGGTAGACCAGTGGGACCATAAGCAGTTTTCATATAATGTGAAGATCTGGGTAGATTCGGTTGTTGGTTTGGAGGCAAGTAATTGATAGGGTTATACCCTTGAACAGGGGCTTGGGGTTGAGCGTTTGAGCCCCAAATAGGATTGGACGTGCCTGGATATGGTTGGCCTGTACTAGGGAGTATGAAGGAGCTAGATTGAGGATGTTTTCCCCCAGTTGAGGGAGGATTATGTTGAATAAGATAATTCTAATACTGGGCCAAGGATGGAGGTATGTTTTGTCTATAGAGCGGGGTCGGTGGGGGTTTCCCTCCAATCGGGGGTTGCGTCCCAATTGGGATTTGTCCTGCAAAAGGGGATTGGGTTTGGCCTCCTTGATGAAATTGTCCACCTACAGGAATCTGGTAATTAGGTGTGAAAGATGAGATGGTGCCACTAGGGTCAGTGCCTCCGATAGAGGATGGAAGAGGTCCTCTCAAAGGGGGTCGAGGAAGTGTCGGACTGAAACTGGGGACAAGATGGTGCCCAGAGGGAGTGGAAACCCTAGGAGTCCCGGATGAGATTTTTGTAGGAGCAGGAATAGAAGAATTCAATGCATGATATTTGGGAAGAACTGTTGGGGTGAATCTGGGTGAAATCAGTGTGCCAATGGGGACTTGGCTAGCCATTGTAATCTTGGTGTGAGGACTCGTAGTATCTGGGACCATTGTGTAATGGACCGTTTGTAGAGGGATAGTCAAGATGTGGTTAGTTGGTGGAGCATCTGTACCAGGAAAATAATAGGCAGTAGTAAAAGGTATTGCGTCTAGATCAGATGTTTCGGGCAGCTTAGGTGTGACCATGATATCAACGCCTTCTCCTAAGCCAAAGAGATCATGTCTAAAAATTCCAGCTATCCAAAAAGGATCTTGACCCTCAGGTTCTAGGAAAGGTCTAGTTGGTAATCTAGAATACTGAACAACTATATCTCTGGAAGAATTCACTCGAACAATACATCTCTTGGAGTTGAGAGGAAGTCGGAATTCCTCTCGAGAATTGGTATTTCGGAACCATTCTAAAGAGTTAGTTCTTTCCACTTGTGGAGTGGCAACATCTTGGACTTCACTCTGTTGAGGAGAGCCCTCCGGTGAGTTGGTAGGAAAGGGTTGAGAACCTTCGAGATCTTCTGGGGGTAAACCTTGCATTCTATGTGAACGACGTGGAGGGTCAATTGTGATCGAGTTAGAATTTTACGAAATAAATTCTATGTCCAACTTGGGTAAACAAACAACATGCGCTAATAAAATCTAGGAAGCACAACCAAGCAAACAATACCTTCTAATTTCGAAGTCACTAGTTGGTGATGAAATCCAACGTCGCGATGACGAGACAAGAAGGGGCTGGGCCAGGGTGGAAAAGTTACGTTGACGACATACTTAACAGACTTACACCTTGGTGCAAGCTCCCACACATAATCATGGGTATACCCTCCAAGGAGACCGAGTGAGTCTGGCCAACGTCGATTTTAGGTACCGTGAAGACTTACCCCTTCACAGTCACCTTGTGTAAGACCCTAAGAAGATAGGCTACTAAGGTTACCACCAACAAAAATGATTCTTGGGGGAACAATCGACAGTCTGATCCACACACAAGGGCAGGGTTTCTATCCCAAAATCAGCTTGAGAGGCTTCCACTCATCACTGTGGGTATACCTTCAAGTGACCCCTGTAATATGTGCAATCTCTACACCGATATCAACAAAGTAGGGTGAGTAACTCTGTCAATATCAATGCGACCTGAGGTTTGACCCTTGTGTGAGAAGGGATTCCCAGGACAAAATGTTGCAAATGGAATTTGACACTCCTTATCATAAGATACTATTGTGTGTTTTGTGCTTTGGAGAGTGTGTCTCACTGCCTGTTCCAAAGCTCTAGCCTAGCTAATGTTGGTGTAAAAGAGCCCTAGAAAAAGTTACTAGTTGAATTTTAAAGTTGTGCAATATTATTAAAGGTTGTTGTTACGCAAAAAGGAGGTGGAAATGAAGTCAATGTTGTGTGAGACTCTGACCCAACAATGCGTAAATAGGGATGAATGATACAAATTTTGTTTGATGAATCCTATTTACAGGAGGGAAAGAGGAGTTTTTTGGAACAATGTGAACTATGATGTATGATCTTCTTTGAAATGTAATATCAAACATTCATGAACAAAGCAAATTCCCTATTCATTCTCTTTCAATACTTGAATGCCCATATTTTTCGAATAAAAGGTTTCTTAAAAAAAAATCTCTTTAATTTTTTTTTATTAGAAATCAAGCAACAAGGATGGAACTAAGGAAAAGTAAGCAACCAACGAAAAAGAAATGCACAACAAAAACTCAAATCGATATTTCAATGAAGATAAAAATAACAAACTGACAAGACCAGTCTCTTCAAAATCACATGGGTAACAATTTTCCAAGTAATAAGCAATTGAAAAGGACAATTAATCTCAACTTTTAATCCAATCAAAGGCTCCCGACCAAACAAGCACTCAGATTTGAGAATCGGAGATTATAACCTTGTTAAGAAAAGGTCAAGAGGTAAAAATTGAGAAAAAATGATCAAGAAGAGATTTCGATTTCCGAAAACTAATCATTCACGAGATTTGAATTCAAGAAACATTCAATCACTGGCTAGAGAAGTTCTTTCCAGACACACCAACCAATCTGGGCATCTGAAGACATAAAAGACTTAATCCAAAATTTTTACAAGTGAGTTCACAGTTTGTCAGTGGGGTACAGTGTGAGAATCAAGGATTCTCGCAGGCTAGACACAGGTAGGTTGTGAGAAGTTCACACTGAACTGAACACTAGGGTGCGAACTTTAGTGATTCTCGCAGGCTACAGAGAGGTGTAGTGAGAGAAGGTCTATAATCAAGCAAATTTTGGAAAAATGGCAGAACTTTTGAGGGAACTTCTGGATCCAGGGCATCTATGAGGATCTCCTCAAGACTCGGAGATTGATTGTGAATGAAAAAGGGTATGTCAGAGCAAATGGCTAGGTAAAAACCACCAAAATGGTTTGTATCCCCGGTGGAGTAGCCAATTTTGTTATCGGATAAATCGACAGGTGCAGACACTAACAGATCTCCCTAGATACACCTGGATCTAGAACAAAATGGGACAGGACATGATTCTTTCCCTAAGTTGCAGTCATTGAATCTACTAATAAGAAGGAATGAGGGACATACCTTTATATCTCTTCCTTAGGTCTCTGTTGTTCCCACTTCGCTCCCTTGCTCTTGTGAAATCAGGTCCAAGACAACACAAACCAACCAAAGTGAATATAACAAAGTATATTCAATGTCAACCTATGCATATGATCAAGGAGTTACGTAATAAAATAAGAGTGATTTTATGGGAAAGGGACATGCCGCTGTATTATATTAAATGAAAGTAGAAGATACAACCTAATCGCCTTGATGTCGCAAGATTCCTTTCAATGACCCTTGGTTCCAACACACACACTTGATCTACATTTGCATGAAGAATATCTAATACAACTTGATAGACCAAATAGAGTCCTCAAGCTTCTGTCCAAATAGGGTTCTTCACACAATTATTTCACCAATTCTTCATTCAATCTTGCTTAACCATTTCCATGAGAAACCTTTCAATATATAGGAGAAGGAGATATGATTAAATGGATGAGGATGATCCCACTAAATCTGAGAAGTTAGTAGGATGCCAACCATATGAATTCCAACTCATTTTCTAGAAGATTCCCTTCTAGAACCTTCGTGACCTCTTCTCTTTTCCAAGCTTTGAAACGGGTTCACACCCTACCAATAGAGCAGACTGCGAACAGTTCGCACCCTAAGTTTGGGTTGCCTACGAGAATGAAGGATTTTCGCACCCTGTAACATAGGAAGCCTGCGAACTCATATTAAAAATGTGTTTTTTGGAAGAAGACAACAACCACTTTTCTCAGGCAAAAAGTCCCCGTGGGAGCATGAATACATCACTTGTAGAGACATCATCAGAGTCACCAAAATAATGTGTAACACATGCATATATTCAATCAAAGATATCTATCAAACTAGGAAACTAAATGGAATTCTACAAAATACCCATTTAATATATTGAAGAGATATTTTCATCCATATGTGGAACTCCTTTTGTAGTTTATTGAGAAGGGAGACAAATACCATTGAATATGGTGGTACACGTCGCCTCCCTAGGTCAAATACATGTTGAGATTCAATCGATGATATCTCTCAAACCAAGAAGTCAAATGAGATTCTCTTAAATACCCATTTGATACATTGAAGAGATATTTCCATCCATATGTGGAACTCCTTTTGTAGTTTTCTGAGAAGATAGAAAAAAACTGTTGAATATGGTGGTATGCACAACCTCCTTGGGTCAAATACATGTTGAGATTCAATTGATGATATCTCTCAAACTAGGAAGCCAAATGAGATTCTGTGAAATAATCATTTGAGATATTGAATAGATATTTCCAATGAGATATGGTAGAGCCTCTGAAATGTTGTGTAGAGGTCACAACACCTCTTTGAAGTTGGTTGAGTGTAGAGCACCACAAAAGATGCCAAGGGTTTGTAGAGCATCATGGGTTATTATAGAGTTTGTGGAACCTCCGTGGGAAGCATGGATACCCTACAAATTTTTTGAAAATTTTGTAGACCAATGGATGTATTTGATCCATGTATAGATCTAGTGAATCCATGTATGGATGTAGTGAATCCATGTATGGTTCTCCTTGTAATGGTGAACGAATATTCAAGGGTAAAAACATCCATGTAATGCATGTGGAACAACTATGATTCTTACAGTGTATGGATCGACAAATGGATTTTGATATTACCAAAAGGAGGTTGGTGATTGTTTCAAATGTTTGAACCTACAACATTCTTCATATCCTTGTCCGATGGAGAGCGTACCTGCTCTGATACCACTGATCCAGATCTTGAAGGATGAGATATAGATGGCTTGAATGGTGAGAGAGGAGGATCTTAGACATGCTAATCTTGCATGCAAATAATCATGGGGAAAACATGTAAATGAAGTACTCGGGAGGTGAGGCTTAAAGAGGAGCCTCACCTTTAAAACTAATTTCTAATAAATCACTCAGAGCTAATTAATCTCACAATGAACAATAGAAAATATGAGAGAATCTAGAATAAGTAACTTGATATTATGAGAAGGTTTTCTAGGCCTTTATATATCATTACAAAATGATCCATTGGACAAAGTAAAAAAGATCTCATTAAATGAGTCTATATTATTAGTATAATATATTTAACTACCCAAATAACTTAGTAGTGGAAAATAAAACCCAATACAATAATGTAAATAGCTCATTAAATGAGTCTCTATTATAATAAATCTAACTACCCAACTAACTAAGTAGTGGAAAATAAAACCCAATACAATAATGGAGAGGTGAGACTCTTTTTGACCCATATGGGCAACCTGTTAGCCTAATTAATTAATGAGGAGGTGGGAATATACATGGTCAATCTATTATATTTATATCTTTATGACTTTTGCATATGAATTTAGACCATATACACCCTAAAATTCGGATCAAGGTGAGACTTCCTCCAATTCCCAAAAATTTTCATCCCATCACTTTCAACATGATATACACCTTCCTAGAGTGGATGTGAACAATTTTGATGGCTCAGTTCCCACTGGCTAGGTCACCCAAATGGAACATTAATTCTCGTTGCATGGAATTACTAATGAGCTAGACAAACTTTGTTATGGTGTTCTCCATTTGGATCTTGAACGTTGGAAATGGTGGCAATGGTGTGAAAAGGCATGCCAAGGGTATGTGGCTTGGACACAATTTTTTGCAAAGCTCTATGATCACTTTGACACTGACACCTATCATTTATTCCATTTGGCCAAGTTGAAACAAACTGGCCTGGTGGAAGATTTTATAGCTTCCTTTGAGCAATTAGCTTTCATAACGTAGGGCATGATATATGTTTTTTTCAGGGAATGCTTTATCATTGGCCTCAAGGATGAAATATGTGCTCATATCCTCATGGCTCTCCCCTAAACTTGGTTGGAAGCTAAAAAAAGGGCCAAGGAAGAAAAACAAGTTGTCTCCTCCCAAACCAAAAAAAATCCCTTTATTCCTCGCCATAAACCCCCCCTTCCCACCCCTGCTTCACCTCCCCTCAAGATCCAGAAATTGACTCGAGATGAAATGGATGAAATCCAAATTAAGGGTCTTTGTTATAATTTTTATGACATGTATTTTTGGGGGCACAAGTGAAAGGAACATAATATTTTTATGACTATGTATGAGGATTTTTATGAAGAAGAGGTAGATGTTTTTTCATGTACCCAATATAACTCCACCAAATGATCTTACTCCACCCTCTGATTTGCCAACAATTGAAGCACTGATTTCTCTAAATGGTTTCGCACTCTCATCCCTATCACCATGGATTTCATGAAATTAACCATGGAATTCCATCAAGAGGGCGAACGACACCAGTTCCCAGGAATCACAATAGGGTCACCAGAGATCATCAGTTTCCACTGAATGTAAAATCTCCTTAGAAAAGGTCATTCTTTCATTATTTCCCAAATTCATGCCATTCAAGAGGTTGAGACACCCTCTATACATGCCAACATCCAATATATATTCTCCCAACACCAAGTTTTGTTTCAAACCCCCCAGGGACTTCCACCTTCTTGTGGTGTCCATGATCATTCCATTCCTCTAGTTTTGGGTAGTGTTCCTCCAAATGTTCTCCCTTTCTGTCATCCCTTCGCCCAGAATAATGAAATTGAGTTCATATTGTTCAATAATTGATAGAATTTGGTGTCATCCTTCCCAATACCAGTCCCTATTCTTCTCTAGTAGTCATGGTACTCAAGAAAGAAGTTACTTGGCGCATGTTTCCTAATTTTAGAGCTCTCAAC
Organism: Picea sitchensis; assembly: GCA_010110895.2. NCBI lineage: Eukaryota > Viridiplantae > Streptophyta > Pinopsida > Pinales > Pinaceae > Picea > Picea sitchensis. Next base: position 142,292 of record SNQJ01S0000411.1, on the reverse strand, counting down.
AAAATCACCATCAAAGAACAATTTCCCATTCCTATCATTGATGACCTTTTGGATGAATTAAGTGGTTCTCGGTATTTTACCAAACTTGATGTCCACTCTGGCTACCACCAGATTCATATGAAAGAAATATACATTCCAACGACTACATTTAGAACTCATGAGGGTCACCATGATTTCTTGGTTATGCCATTTGGACTCTGTAATGCTCCCTCCACTTTTCAAAGTCTCATGAATCATGTCTTTCATCCTTTCCTCCATAATTTTGTCTTGGTTTTCTTTGATGATATTCTCATCTATAGAAAAACTTGGCAAGCCCATATTTCCCATGTGGATCAAGTCCTCCAACTACTGTCTCGACACAATAGTTTTCTTAAGCAGTATAAATGTGATTTTGGAGCCTTTGAATTTCAGTACCTAGGAGATATTTTGGAAAGGATGGTGACCAGGTATATCCAAAGAAAATTGAAGCTATTCAGGATTGGTCGTGTCTAAAAACTCTTAAAAGTCTATGTGGTTTCCTGGGTTTGACGAGATATTATCGCAATTTTTTTAAGAATTATGGAAAAATTGCAGCTCCCCTCACAACGCTCCTTAAAAAAATTTCTTTCAGTTGGACTCCAGCAGCTATCCATGCCTTCCAAGATTTTAAATTAGTTATGTGCACTACTCCATTTCTATCTCTCCCTGACTTTAGCAAGACCTTTGTACTAGAATGTGATGCATCAAGGAAAGGCATTGGGGTTGTTCTCATACAAGATGGTATACCTTTGGCTTTCACCAACAAACAATTTTTTGAGAACCATTTTGGCCAGTCCACCTATGAAAAGGAATTTTTTTTTATTCTTCATTATGTGGATCTTTGGCATCCTTATCTCTTGGGGAAATGATTCCAAATGAAAATTGATCAACAAAGACTCAAGTATTTTCTAGAACAAATAAGTTCTTCCCCAGAGAAACAAACATGGGTAACCAAGCTATTTGGAAGGATATTGAGATCATCTACGAAAAAGGAAAAGAAAATGTGGTGGTTGATGCCCTTTCCAGGAAATATGAAAAAGACAAGTCTCTTTTTCCGCTCTCTTTCATTATCACATATTGGCTTTAGGAGGTTTGCTAGGAATGGTTGCAAGACCCCAAACTTTCAAGACTGATCCAAACACTACAGTGGGATCCGCAAGCATGTACAGGGTACTCATGGAACCAGGATGAGCTTCATTATAAAGTTTGTTTTTATTTAAGCAAAGAGTCAAACCTTAAATACATTGTTCTCTCTGAGTTTCATGCTTCACCTACAACTGGGAATTGTAGTTTTAGAAAAACCTATGAATGGGTCAAACATTATTTTTTCTGGGACAGTATGAAAGATTACATTCACACCTTTGTGGATGGATGTGATACCTATCAACGCAATAAGAGAGACACATTCAAATCCCTAGGCACACTCCAACCGCTTCCAATACCACCTATTATTTGGACAAATATTTCTATGGAATTCATTGTTGGATTACCTAAATCAGGAAATAAGTCAGCCATCATGGTAGTAGTGTTGATCACCTTTCCAAATATGCTCATTTATGTTCTCTTCAAAACCCATTCACTGCCTCCACCGTAGCTCAAATTTATGCTATATAAATGAAATGATAACAAGACAAGGCTAAAATCCTACCTCATCCATACGTTTGAGGAATACCACCGCTGAGAAAGTGACCCAAAGCTTTATATCTGCAACTTATCCTCAACAACAAAGATATGCAAGCATATGGTGATAATCTATGATGTCATCATATAAATTAGCATAATCCATTAACATACATGAAAAATATTCCCATGGAATAGTAATTCAAATATTTACAAGATATCATTTGGACGAGAAAAAAGTATTTCTATTAAAATAATCAGAGGAAGTACATAGGTGAAAAACTTCTTTAACAACACATATTGGAACCAAGAAACTAAGTCCCTCCATTTGGGCCTCCACCACTTCAATCCTCCCCAAAGGAAAGCTAATATATAGGATTCAATGAGGTTCTCCATCACAAATAAGGAAGAGCTTGGGGGATGAACACAAGAAGTTCATACTTTCAAGGTGTTAGCACTGAGAATCACCCTCCGGCTACAAGAGGACAATCCCAATACCCATCAAAATGTAATTGTATTGAAATGGTTTGAGTAGGTGGATCAATAAGACTAAAAATAGAGGAAAAGATGACAGAGGTAGCTGCAGATCAGTTTGGGACCATTGGGTTATGGAGTCATAAGTGTCGTGAATAATGACGTCATTTAAACTTCCTATCAGACCAAAAGGATTTATGTGGTGATGAGAAGAAAGAAAACAGAATGTGTCTGAGTGATAAATGATGAAAGATGGGCAAGATGATAGTAGATCCTCTACCTCCTCAAGAATCCATAGTTCAAAGATGCTACCTCCAGACGAGAATAAAAACAGAAAAGGTATGAGTGATGAACCATGAAAGATGGGAAAGATGACAACATATCCTCTATCGCCTCAAGAATCCGTAGATCAGAGAGATTCTACATCCAGAAAAGAATAAAAACAACAAACGTCTAAGTGATGAACCATGAAACACAAGAAATATGACAACAGATCCTCTACCGCCTCAAGAATCCATAGATCAAAGAGACTACATCCAGACAAGAAAAACAGAACAACATGTAAACTAAGAAGAGAGGTCAATAAAAACAAATCAAAGGAATTATCCATAAAATAATATTTACAATCCAAGCCCTCGGGATTACAAATTGAAAAATACAGAGCCCTGCTCCTAAAACTCTCGGATTTTCATCCTCTGAACCCCCCTCTACAAAATATTGAACTCATCTATTTATAATTAGATCAGTCCACAACTTCTAGGAGTGCGATCTAGCCATACCATCCCAGCCCTTCATTTGCGCATCCTTCTATTAGACTGTGTGTGTTTCCTCCTGTCATACGTAAGCTTGAATTAGTATGGGCCTACAATAAGAAACCATCCATCGTGGTACCTCGGCCTGACAGTTCTTCTTCCTCAACCATAGCTTCCAAGCTTCCTATTTATGGAGTGAGATGAGGTTTCAGGTACCGTTCCTTTTTCATTAACTGAATCCTCCCCAGGATCAGAGAGGCGACTTGACGATTAGGGGGAGGCCACATGTCATCGTTGGATATGAAATAATGCACGCACGTGATTTCAAAGCCGAGGGGATTGGTTTAGTCCCACACCGCTTTTGGGCCTGAAATTCATCGCTTCTCACCACATAGCCACCTCGCAAAACCATGGTTAGGATTTTGGCCTGCTCAAGGAATTTTAATGCCAGAGAATTGATCTGAATGAGATATGATATCTGGGCACGCCAGCTATTTTAGCACCCTTGCCAAAGTTTTATCCACTTTCCAATTGTGGAAACCTTCCAACTGTGTCTAGAGATGGCACCAAATCGAAATGAACATGGGATCCTTGCCACTGCAAACTACACTCGCCTTCTTGCCTGTGCTCATGGTTGTCAACTATGAACCTGGACAACTTTATGTGATAACATTTGACTCCCCAGGGGATGGCACGCTCCTTACGAGTTGCCAAGAATGCGCAGTTCCAGTGCCTTAGCCTCTGGGTTGAGGAGTAGATCTCAAATACATCCTACTGAGGACCACATGATGGTATGTACAATATTCTACATACAAAATGAAAACAAACACATGTGCTCCAAAAGGAGCTTATTTATGTACAATCCTAGACTAACTGATTTTTTACAATGTGCTAGGTGAAAGAAAACTTCCACCATAGCCACCCAAATTGTTTGGTAAGATAATTCCTCCTTTCACTGCAAATTATCCACAAAAGGTAAGGGACTTATGACAACATAATGAAAATATGTTTTGGAACAATGACAATACCCCCAAATGATGATAAGATGAATAATTTTTTAAGCTCCAATGATTTTGGAAAGTTCAACTTCATATATAACCCCACAGGGTCACAAAATTTACAATAAGGCATGCTAAACTCGTCAGAAGTTATCCCCTTCATTGCATCATTTCTTACCTATTGTTTGATGTTCTCAGCATGTATAGGTGGGTAAAGGATTGATGCAGGTTGGCTAATCCCAGGCGATATTTTCTCATTTACAAGTTTTGGACATGGGATAAGATGCACATTTAACTCTTCCCTTTCTCCTTCATGGACCTCCCAACGATTAGGTTCATAATTATCATACACAAGAACCATTCTACAAGGTTCCAAAGAAGCCATGAAAAAGATTTTCTCTTCATCATCTTCACTGGGATACTCATAACAAATTGGTTGTTTTTGGTCAGTATTTGAAACAACTTCTTCATCATAAGTAAGGATGCCAAGAAAATATGATTCAAGGAAAGAAATATCCTCTTCATTTTCTTCATAAGAGAAGCAAACAACATCTGCCTTCGATTATGAAAATCTAGGAAAAACAGAGAAAAATCTTCCCTAGTTTTTTTAACTAGCTTATCATATATCTCAGCTTTGCAGTCAGGGGAAATATCTACTATAGAATACACTTGATCTTCATCATCAGAATATTCAAAAGATATATGTTGATCTTCATGAACATTTAAAACAATAGATACATTTGATATGATGCCAGACATTTATGTGTTATTGTTAACATAATGAATATCATTCAACACCTCTTGATCCTTATGATAAATGTTTTCTTCTTCAATGAATGCTTCATCACAAATCTGGCTTTCATGACTAGAAGAATCTTTATGGAGAAGAGAAAACTCATTAGAACATCCCTCAAAAAGACGTTCAACTGGAAAATATTCTTTACAAAAGGAATAGATCTACACCAATCGTGAGAAATCCCCTCTAATGAATACTTGAAAAGATTTATCTGAACATCTTCGTGCACGATACGAAGTTGATGAATAAAATCATGAAAATCCAGCAAGTGTTTAGCTGGTACCTCCCACTCTTCTCCTTGAAATTTAGGAATGTTACTTTCCCATTCATCTCTACTAGGCACTGGATTAGGGAAACCAACTCTCTTTGAAAAAACACATAAAGCATACCTCTGAGCTAAAATATTTTCCATTTCAAACCAGTGGAGTCTCCAATAGATTTTTGCACAATGGCTTCTCCATGGTAAAATATGAGCAGTCAAAATAATGTGTCCAGCTTCAGTTCACCATCTAAAATTGGATCTTTTCGTTATCGTTCTCCCAGGGAAAATATCTTCACCTTCATCCCCGACAATGATGCCATTAATGTTAGCACTAAGAATCACCCTCAAAATACAAGAGGATAAGCCTAATACCCATCAAAATGTAAATGTATTGAAATGTTTTGAGTAGGTGGATTAATAAGATTGTAGAGAGATGAAAATATGACAGAGGTAGCTTTAGATCCATTCGGGACCATAGGGTTATTGAGTCATAAGTATCCTGAATAATGAAGGCATTTAAACTACCTATTAGAAAAAAGGATTTATGTGGTGATGAGAAGAAAGAATAGTACGGAATGTGTCTGAGTGATAAACGATGAAATATGGGCAAGATGATGAGATATCCTCTACTACCTCAAGAATCCATAGTTCAAAGATGCTACCTCCAAACAAGAAGAAAAATAGAAAAGGGCTGAGTGATGAACCATGAAAGATGGGCAAGATGACAGTAGATCCTCTACCTCCTTAGAAATCCATAGATCAGATAGATGCTACATCCATACAAGAAGAAAAATAACAAGCGTCTGAGTGATGAACCATGAAATATGGGCAATATGATAGCATATCCTCTACCGCCTCAGGAATCCATACATAAGAGAGATTACATCCAGACAAGAAAAACAGAACAACATGTAAACTAAGAAGACAGTATGATAAAAAAAACTCAAATGAATCTTCCATAACATAATATTTACAATCCAATCCCTCAGGATTACAAAACGAAAATACAGAGCACTGCTCCTAAAACTCTCTCGTATTTTCAGCCTCTGAACCCCCTCTAAAAAATATTGAACTCATCTATTTATAATCAGATCAGTCCACAAATGCTAGGAGTGTGATATGGCCATCCCATCCCAGGCCTTCGTCTATTCATCCTTATGTCAAATTGTGTGTGTTTCCTCCTGTCAAAATCAAGCTCGGATCAATATGGGCCAGCTAGAAGAAGATGTCCATCATGGTACCTCGGGCTGATAGTTCTACCACCTCAGCCATAGCTTCCAAGATTCCTATTTATGGACTGAGCTGAGGTTTCAACTACCAATCCTTTTTCATTAAATGAATCCTCCTCGGGAATGTAGAAATGACTTGACGATTAGGGGGAGGCCACATGTCGTCGTTGGATATGACATCATATGTGCATGTGATTTTAGGGTCGTAGGAAGCAATTTAGGCTCACACCTCTTTTGGGCCCGAAATGCACCGCTTCTCGCCACGTAGCCACCCCGCAAAACCCTGCTTTGGATTTTGTCCCACTCAGGAAATTTTAATGCCCGAGCATGTTGCGGCCCAAAAATGATTTGAGTCCGTTGATCTGAACAAGATCTGAGATCTGGGCACGCCGACTGTTTTAGTGCCCCCGCCAAATTTTTATCTGCTTGCCAATTGTGGAAGCCTTCCAACTGTGTCTGGAGATGGCACCAAATCAAAATGAACAGGGGATCTTTGCCACTACAAACTGCACTCGCCTGCTTTCTTGTGCTCATGGCTATCAACAGTGACCCTAGACAACTTTATGTGATACCACAAGGACAAAGGGATGCAGACTCAATATGAAGTGAAATTTCTCCAGAGTTTCTTTGCTCTCAAAGTTGAAATTCCCAATATCTCCAAGGCTTGGATATGACTCATTTTATAGCCTCCAAAAGGAAATGAGGGGACGATTCAGAGCATTTCTAGTATATGGAAGGTCAAGGATCATGGATCTCATGACATGGCATGGAAATCCAACACAATTTTTAATTTTTTAGCACAAAACATGGTGTACATGGTCTGTAGTGGAGAAAATGCCTATACTCTTGTTGTATACCTAATAGGGCACGCATATGTATAAAAATGTGCATTTTTTTCTTCGGAGTGAACAAAAATGGGACTTCAACTCTACAGAGGGAAATGGAAGTCCATCTAAGAAAGCTGCATGGAGTAAGGAAAAATTTGTTGTAATAGATGTCCCCTAATGTGTGAGGTCATAGGACTATCCGTGATGGAAAAAATACATTACAATTCACAGAAGTGGAGTAATGAAGACTCAACTAGAAGTACTAGTTACTCATGAGAATATTACAATCGATAATGACATTGTACACATGGATTCCAATATGAATTACACTGCAGATCCATGTGGAAATATATCAAATAGATGTTCATGGACATGATTAGGTAATATAAAGTGGGAATATTCCATAGGCTGTCATAGTCACGAACAAGAAACAATGGAGTATAATCTCAAAATAAACTGAATATCTCTATATTCAATGGAGTACAATCTAATCTCTCATGATCACTGAAGTCATATAGTTATTGGTCCAATGAAAGAAAACATTAGATAAGGAATGTTGCTACTGTAAGTTGGATTTCTTCTACACTATCCACCAAAGGTGCAAGTCTACATTATGTGAATAGAGGAGTTGAGGTCGAACACAATGAGACATCATTTGATTACAGTTCATTTAGGTATATTGTTAACACATGTGAGACAACAAACCGATAATGAAAGTAGGTGTCAAGGCACCAAGTACACTCCAAAAGTGTGAATAAGGGTTTTGAGGTCAAACACTTGAATAATCCTTCGATCATGAGACATTTATGTATTCCCAATTGTCGATGGTGAGAGAACCTGCCACTGATGACTACAAGTCTCTAGGTACTCATAGGACTCTAGGTCTTGTTTCCAGAATAGATGAGCTCAAGTTGATGGAAGCATACCCACTGAAAGGAAAGCATTAAGTCATCTCTCATCATCCAGCACAAGGTACAAATAAATAGCTTGATGATTAGGAGTAGATTGGACAAATAGGATGTTCATGAACAAACAACCATGTGTGTCCCTTGAATGCACCAGATGCAAGTAGTGCATGAAAGAGACTATATGAATAGAATCCAATAAGGAAAATTCTCAACAAAGGAGAGGAAACCACCAATAGGGATAATGGAACCAAAGACACTGCACGAATCCCAATGTGTGAATATATTGCTTTCCTTCAAACACAAGGGAAACCCCCTAGTCAATGACCAATGAGGAAATTTCATCTGTTGGGTTCAAGGTTACCTATTGATGATGAAACTAGGCCCAAGGTGCAAGGTAGGACAACAACTTTATGTGATTATGAGATACACTGAGAGTATGTTCGACATGCAAAGTCAATAGTTCTGAGTGTTATCACATAAATTTGTAAAGGGTTTTTTTTCCTAAGAAGTTTCCCCCTTGGTGAAATAAATGAAGAAAAGGGGGAAAAACCCCACAAAATCACGTTTTCCTAAGTTTTTAGGCCTGGGAGATATTGTGCTAATCGAAACGTAAATCTGAGCGGCTGAGAACTGTGGGCCCAGATCTACGGTGTGTGGTCCATACCGGACCCCCCTCAGCTTTCTTCCTTCAAAAAAGGGGGTGAGGTCCGAAAAGCTGTTTACCATTTCCCCCATCAAGCCCACCGATATCGTGGTGTGTTCTCATCATTTTGGACCCCCCCCCTCCGCTCGAAACTGCTTACCAACACCCCTCCCCCCTCCCTTGGAATATCTCCCTGACCGCTCTCCATTATCGCTTCTTCCCCCCATTTCCATCTATCCTCCACTCCATCTTTCTCTTCTACCCATCATATCGCCTGCTCTCCCTCCTCATCTCCTTATAGCACACCTGTCCTCCACCCACCTTCGGGTCACGTCCCCTTATCACTCCCACCTATCATCTCTTGCCAGGTGTTCTACCACTCACCTCCATCTGGGAAGATGGTCCCCATCCCACCTACTACTGCGACCTTACCTCTACCCCCACATCATCACCTCATACCACTTCACCTCTGACCTGTCCCAGTGCAACACCCATTTTTTCTACCGCTTGCACTTTCCCTGTCACCTTCCATCTACCACGTTTGTCCATATTCTCATCTCTCATCTCACCTCCATGTTAATTGCGCCATTGTCCCTACCAGATCCTCTTCCTTTTCCACCAACTGGGTCCCCTCGTAGCAGTCCAACGACACAGTCGAAGGCCAATGATAAACCACCACGTCATCCAGATGTAGAGTTGACTTGGAACTCTCTGATCCCGAGGAAGCAGTTATTAAGGCATGTGATGGTGGTTGAACATCATTTCCACCATAAGTGGAAAGCTCAGGAAAGGACCATCATTCATTCCACTTAGCTGCAGGCCCGTTCTGAATCACGATTGCAACTGGCAGAGTTTGTGTCTAACCAGAGACTGCATGCGCAGTCTGCCAGGATGCATGCAGACGTAACACCTTCAATGCAATGACTCGAAATCACTGTTGCGATTTTGGTTCTGAGTATATAGGAGTCATTCTCATATTTTTTTAGGGTCGATGGTAGAGCTAAGCTCCCAATTGTAAAGTTTTGATGAGGCCTCTGGTTCTATGGTTGTGTATTATCACTTGAGACTTCTTGTTTAATGGCTGTCAATTTCTCTCTCATTTCTTCTGCCTCTGATTCTGAAGCTTGGGCATGGGTGATCCAGTTGAGTGTTGTGATTGTAATGTAATGTAGGTTTGATTGTAGTACTATTGCAGATTTTTAGTTTCTTGAAGTCTTTAGATCTAAGAGGATCTTATATATGAAGCTTTTCCCCTGTAGGCTTCTAGTAGACCAGATGTCCATAGCAGACCTTCACATTTTCTCCTTATGTTCTTCCACCTAATCACCACTATGCAAACTTACTGACTAAAGTTAGATCAAGACCTCATTTGTATATGCACAACAACCCAGACTTCTCAGTTAAAGCTATATGATCTTGAGACTGCATCCATTATACCATCCTTTAAATTATTCACTGTGACACACAGGTTGATGGGCCTTGGGCTTACCTCTGCAACAATCTGGAGGTGACTTCCAATGCTAAAATTTATGGTGCCATTGTCAAGGACGAAGTTGAAGATTTTCCCTGGGATTGAATGACAAAGCTCACTGGTTCTGAAGGTGCATGAGAACCCAATGCATCAAGATTTCAACTGTGAACATGGCGACTCCACTGTGGTGACTCCATTGATGTGGATCTATTGGCGAATCCACTATTTCATTTATGGATTCTAGAGGCAGACACACAAGGTGTACTCCACAACTGCCTTTGGAAACACCTGAAGCTGACCTAGAGAAAATTATCAGAAAGGGAAAGGCCCTTAATCAAGGTACTTCTGCTGTTGAACTAGGTATTTCTGATGATTTTCATTATCGTGTAGGAACTCCAATTTCTTCTTTTCAACCTTCTGTTATACTCCTGTTGGAGTTCCCCAAACTTTAAAATTTGGGAGTGTTCCTATTGAGTTTTCTCCTTTTGGTATGGGATTAGAGGGAGAAATCCTTTTCACTCTAGTCTCCCCTGAAATTGTACCATGGTTTAGACCCAGCACCTCAGAATATTTTCCTACCCCGGGCATTACCACTCCTCCTTTTAGTGTTACTGATTTCATAGAAAGGGAAACATATGCTCCCTCAAGCCCAGTAGCCTTTTCTCCAAATCCTCTATTGTTTCCCTTTCCTCTCAGAAGCTCAGTTCTAGTCTCCCATGTCATAACACCTTCTCCTCCCGAGTCTCCTCCACCTCATATCCCTATGTCGGGTTCTAATACTCCTATAAATAGAATGGATGCCATAGTGGATTCAATATATTCCCCTCTAGTCTTACCTCAACCCATGAATGCTCTCCCTACTGGAGATTACGTGAAATATATGCCTAAGTTCACTGGAGAAGAGGACATAACTGATGAAGAGCACCTTGCTTCTTTTTATAGTTATGCAGACAATCTAAAAATTGAAAATGAAGATATCTAGATGAGATTTTTTGTCCAGAGCCTTGATGGTGAGGTTAGGAAATGGTTCAGGGGCTTGACCCCTAGATCTATTGTTGGTATTGAAGCTCTAGATGATGTCTTCTTGAGGCAGTGGGGGAAAAAAAAAGACTTTATGTATTATATCACAGAGTTCAAATCACTGAAGAGAAAAGAGGGAGAATTTGTCTCTTATTTCTCCAAAAGATTCAACAAAATGTACAATAAGATCCCCGTTGAGATAAATCCTATAGAAGCCTCTACCAAAATAACTTATGCTAGTGATTTTGACCGCAATGTATGCCTCCTTAGAGAGAGAAGATCTACTTCCCTAGCTCATATGCAAGATGCATCCCTGGAGGTGGAATCCAATGTGTTAACAGTTGACTGGCTTAGGAGAAAAGTCGACAGAGACAGAGGGAGAGGAAGATATGAGGCCTCAACCTTTGGTTCTTCTACATCTCACCCTCAAGTAGATGAATTGACCAAGATGGTGAAGTCTCTATCTGCAGAAATGGAGAAGATGAAATTCGAGGGGAAGCAAGATTACAAGAACGTCCCAAATGTTGATAGTAGAGCCAACTTCAGGAGGCTGAATAACAATGCTCCTCACATTATGCCAAGGGAATAGAGGGATAGAGATAGGAATGATTAGAAAATTTGAACCCCCCTTCAAAACAAACTTGTTATTGATGAGGAGAGGGAAGAAGAGGAGCATGACCCTGAAATTCATTATATTGGAGACACCTCCCCTTTTCCCCATTTAACTCAATCTGCCTACAAGGAGTCCCTCATGAACAATCAAATCAATGAGATAAGTAAAGGGGAGAAGATCAGTAATAGTCCAAATAAATACAACCTCTGGTATAAGAAGAAAGAAGGGAAGTCAGACATCATTGATCAACCTTCCATAACAGAGAAGCTTGCTAAAGACGCAACAAAAAACAACAAAGAAAAAAAATCTCAAAATCCCCCACCAATAGCCAAAGACCTTGTCCCAGAGGTAAGAGAGATTATGAATCCCCCTTCCTCCTTTATCTTTGAGCATGAAATTCAGAAGATCAGAATACCTGTCCCCCTTTCAGAGATATTCAAGCACAAAAGATTCAAAATATCCCTCTCTAAGATGTTGTAGCCCGGACCACCCTGTCATTCCACAGTCTCAGTAAAACTCCAAGAAAGAAATCCAATAGTCATCTTAGGTCCTATGGTAGAATATAGAAATGATTCATCCCCTCCCTTCTACACATCACTGAATATACATGATAAGGTTCTTCATAATTGTCTGATGGACACTGGGGCATCTCATAATCTCATGCCCAAAACTGTCATGGAAGAAATCATATTATAAATCACAAAATCTTATCATGATTTGTACTCTTTCGATTCAAGGAAGGTGAAATGTCTTGGGGTCATCAAATGTCTAGTTGTGACCTTGTTTCAGCTTCCCATGAAGAGTGTGTTCATGGATATCGTGGTGGCTGATGTTCCTCCCAAGTTTGGCATGCTCTTGTCAAGATCTTGGATAAAAAGACTTGGGAGAACCTTGTATATGGACCTCACATATTCTACCATTCCTGTGTTTGGAGGGGAGCATATAAGACTGTACAAAGAAGCTCAATTGGCCTACATTATCAGTGATGAAGCGGACCCCACCAATCATCCTATATTTTCCCTTAATATTGATTTTGGATCTAGCTTATTGTAGCTCACTGATGCCCCTGAACCTCCTCTTGAGATCAGAAAGTTCGTTACTCTCTGTGAAGATTCCCCTCCAATTACCGCTGTTTGGAAAATGTTCTTTGATGGAGCTTCTTCTAGAGAAGGTGTTGGTGCTGGAGTAGTTTTTGTTTCCCCTGCTCAAGAAACCATATCTCTGTCATACAAATTAGAATTTGAAATTACCAATAATGTGGTAGAGTATGAAGCTCTCGTTTTGGGTTTGAGGGCTGCGAAGGACATGGGAATTGAAGAGATATTAGTGTTTGGAGATGCTGAGTTGATTTTCCAACAGATCATAAATATGTATCAGGCCAAACAACCTCGGCTAAGAATTTACAGAAATGAAGTATGGGACCTCATTGACAATTTTTTCTCGACTTTCAACATTTCATTTATTCCAAGGTAAAATAATGTCATGGCCGATTCTCTGGCCATTTCAGCAAGCAATTTTGATGCAGGAGCATCGCTAATACATCAAGCGAGCCAGCGCGGAAGCGGAGGATAGCTGGACAAGCCAGCACAAATTTTAAAATTACTTTGGAATTTTTGCGCGATCTTAAATGAGCCATTAATATAAAGTGCACTTGTATATTGTAATGGAACTTGAGCGGATTTCTCTCGTCCTTAGTAGGTAGATGACATTTAAGATAGTTAATGTAAAGTAGATAGAATTTAATTCTAGACTAGACAGTTGTAGAGCACAAGAGGGAAACGGGATATAGACACCCTCATTGTGCATTGTAACATTATTCTGAAGCAGATGAGAAAGAGCATGTAGAGAGTTGTGTGAAGAACACCCATGTACAGATATTTGAATTAATAGAAGAGTTTGGTTCAAATTCATGGTTTGTGTTGTTCTCTGTGTATTGATGTTGATATTCTCATGAATGGTTGCTTCCTGTTATACATTTTATTTTATATGCTGTGTATGTGATTTCATGTTTGAATTGAAGTCTGAAAGGGTGAAGGAATGAGTTTCAATTGTTCCTCTACTTGAGCCAGAGAATTCCTGCAAGGAGTGCAGTTGAAGTGTCCGCAAGGGGTGCATTGACAGAGGGTTCAGATAGAGATAATTGTTGTTCTCATTCATCCCAAAGGTGTAGTTGGGCACAGGAGCCATGCAAGGAGTGTGCATGCTGGTTAAAAGTCTCAGGGTTGCGAACCTGAGCGAGGTATCGAAGGACTGCTACTATAGATGCGCACAGATTCAAGGGACTTCAACACTTAGTCGTGGTTGAAGGTTTGCCACAAGGAGTGCATGCAAGGGTCTTTTATATAAGCTCAGGAAGGATAGACCTTTGATTTTGTCGAAGGACAACGCAGAGAAGTTGTGCCTTGAAGGTTTGAAGGAAGCATCGTAAGTTTTCATGCAGATGAACGAGTTCAGGAGGAACACTTGATTATTCACAAGAATCACCAAAGAAGGAACGGACGGTCGGTATTCTCCAAGGAGAATTTGCGATAATCCGAGGGTCGTTAGATCTTGCAGAGGTGCAGGGGAGATATGACGGAGTATTCTCTAGAGGATAAAAGCTCAGGAGGGCAGAGTCGTTGATCAGGACCACGAGGATCGTTGGATCTACACGTATATCGTGGATCTCGATGGTAAGGAAAAGAGTGTGGGCCACAGGAATTGGTGGAGGACAGGTGGCACGAGTCATCAGAGTTTCATGGCGAGAAGTCCCGAACTCACTGCATTAGGATTCGTGATACCGCGAACTCCGAAGTGCCGATGGAGTGAAGTGGCGATTGAATAGTCCATTCGCACGTGTGTCGGAGTATCAGCGCATCAGGACTCAGGAGTTGGAGAATCTAGTTGCTCGACGCCGCGAGTGTCGAAGTCGCGATAGGAGAAGTTCCGACAGGGTAAAGGAAGATCAACGTTGACTCGTATTGGGTCTCGGGGATCCGAGGGTGCAAATTTTGATCACTTACCTCGCGAAGTCTGATCCTCCAAGTGCAAAGAGGGGATCGCACAGAGATTTATGTGGGTGAAGATTTCCCGATAGGGGAATAGAAGGACCGGTCAGTGTTCTTCAGGCTGAGGGAAGAGAAGATCCTGTGAGCAGACGTGCCTGCGGGCGCGACTGCGTCAAAGTAGTATCAGAGCACAGAAAGGTTCTTTGCTTTCTGTAGCAGAGAAGGAAAAAGAGAATTCACCACGCCGCGAAGGAGAGAAAGGAAATCACCTCATTCAGAGGATAGGGAGGTGCAGAGAAGAAGAGGTAGGAAGATGGCAAATCCAGAAATGGAGAGACAAATGCGAGATCTCTGAACAAGACTCGAAGACATGGAGACAACGCAAAGACGCACAACCAATGCAGGGGATCTTAGTGATTCCAATAGCGAGATTGAGGTTGAACGTGAAGAATAGGTTACAGTGGAAGATGCATCAAATGAGCGTTTGATCAAAGCTATTTCCAGGATGGGTGCAAGAGAAAAGATGGACATTCCATTTTACAAGGGAAACTTGGATGCAGAGGAGCTTCTAGACTGGATTAGAGCTCTCGACACATACTTCGACTATGAGGATGTCGAAGAGGACAAGAAGGTCAAGCATGATGTTACACGCTTGAAAGGACATGCAACATTGTGGTGGGATGAAATACAAGCTGATAGACGCTGCAAGGGCAAGCAAAAGATCAAGAGTTGGGACAGGATGATCTCAAAGATGAAGGAAAAATTCATCCCGAGAGATTATCAAATTACTCTATTCAGGAGAATGCAAAACCTGAGACAGAAGTTGATGACAGTGAAAGAATACACTGAGGAATTCTATAAACTGGACATCAGAGCAGGTCATTAGGAGAGCGATGATGAGAAAGTTGCCAGATATATGAATGGCCTGAGATATGATATCCAAGATGAGATGAGCATGGTAACCATCTGAATGGTGGAAGATGCTTACCAGATGGCTCTGAAAGCTGAGGAAAAGCTTAGCCGAAAACAGAGTCAGAGGGGCCGAGGGAAGAGAAGATCCTATGAGCGGATGTGCCTGTGGGCGTGACTGCGCCAAATTTCAATGTGCCTCTGCCACCTAAACTTAGGTATGATGTAGAAGTGAAATATACACCCTCTATACCTAACAATGTCAAGCATTAGAGAGTGTTTGAGGATGATCTTGAAATCAAAAGATTCCTAGAAACCATTGAGGAGTTTTCTTTATTGCACATTGATCAAGATCCTGACTCTGAAATAGAGCCTCATCTGAATGTTTTCTTGAAAACGATTGTTGATCATCACACTATCCAACTACCCAACAATCACATCCCAAAGGAACTAGTTCCTTTGGAAATGCTTTTTTATAGAAATGATGTGGCAGTGAAGGGTAAAATCTGAAATGATGATGCAAGTGTGTCTGAGTGCAATATTGGCACAAAGCGGAATCCAAGATTTGTCAAATTATCAAGTAGCCTGTCAAGGGAGCAGAGGGTCAAGTATACTTAGATATTAAAATAATTTGCTGATGTGTTTGCTTGGACCTACAAAAAAAATCAGAACATATGAGACTAGTGTCATTGAACACAAGATCCCACTGAAGGGGGAATCCATACCTTTTAGGCAGAAGTTGAGACAGATAAATCCTATGTTACTACCTATTATGGAAAGGGAGGTGAAGAAGCTTTTGGATGCTCATATTATTGTGCCTTTGAGATATTTTGAGTGGGTGGCCAACCTGGTCCCAGTGAGGAAGAAGAGCGGACAAATCAGACTCTGTTTCGATTTCAGAAATCTAAACATGAGCTCTAGGAAGGACAATTACCCCCTGCCTAAGATGGAACACATGCTGCAAAGGGTAACTGGTGCATACATGATTTCCATGATTGATGGATTTTTTGGCTACAATCAAATATTTGTCCTTCCTGAAGACAGAGAAAAGACAACCTTCACCACTCCTTGGGGAACATTCTTGTATGCCAAAATTCCCTTTGGATTAATGAACGCAGTAGCAACATTTCAATGAGCTATGGACATTGCCTTCATTGGGGAGAAGGATAAATTTGTGGTCATCTATCTGGATGACATAACAATATTTTCTAGATCTAATAAAGAACATCATTGTCATCTGAGGAAAGTCTTCTTAAAGTGCAGAAGGTTTGGCCTTTCCCTAAATCCTAAGAAATCATTGTTTTCCATGAAGGAGGGAAAGTTGCTAGGGAACATAGTATAAGTTGAGGGGGTCAGAATTGATTCAATCAGGGTAGAAGCTATCCAAACCTTATCACTTCCTAGATCCAAAAAAGAAGTTCAATCCTTCCTAGGAAAATTTAATTTTTTAAGAAGATTTGTTTCAAATTTTGCCGAATTGATGAAGCATATCACAATCATGCTCAGGAAGAGGAATGAAGTAAAGTGGACTATTGAGCCCAGAGAATCCTTTAACCAAATTAAAAATGCATTGACTAAAGCACTTGTGCTAATCAATCCCAATTATTCCAGGGACTTTCTGATTTTCTCTTTTGCTTCTTTTGATACAGGGGCAACTGTTTTGTTGCAGAAGAATGATGAAGGGTTGTAGCAACCAATTTCATTTTTCAGTAGGGCATTAAGAGATGCAAGGGTAAAATATAACATCATGAAGAAACAAGCCTATGCCCTGGTGAAATATCTCAAAGCTTTTAGATTCTATGTTTTACATTCAAAAACCATTGTATATGTCCCTTCAGCTTCTGTGAAGGACATTCTCATACATCATGACATAGATGGGGGAAGGAGCAATTGGATTGCCAAGATCCTTGAATTTTATCTAGAAATGAAACCCACCACACTAGTTAAAGGCCAAGGTTTAGCCAAGTTGTTGGCTGAATCTAATTGTAAATATTTGGGGGTTAAATTCATAAACACTTGCTCACATGATCAACAAGCTGAGTTTTCTAATAAAAACCACAGGATAGCCCTCCACTGACAGAATGCACATGGTATAAATATGTTACATATTTTCTGCAAGAATTAAGGCCTCCAAATGGTATGGGAAAACACAAGGCAAGAGATTTCCATATTGCCTTATTGACCAGGTCTTGTATTGGAAAGACTCTCTAGGTGTGCTTCTAAGATGTTTGGACGCATAAGAGGCTCAAAATATTATGTTTGATTTCCATAGTAGCCTATGTGGGGGACATTATTTCTGGAGGACCACAACCTATAAAATTCTCAGGGCTGGGTACTACTGGCCTACTCTCTTCACTAATGTCTGTGCGAAGGTTAGAGCTTCTATTAAATGTCAGAAATTATCAGGGAAGAAACAACTCAAGTCTCTTCCTTTGAAGCCTATAGTAGCCTCAGGACCCTTTTAGTAGTGGGGCCTAGACTTTATTGGGGAAATTCATCCTACTTCGAGTGGTCAGCACAGGTGGATATTAACTAAAATAGACTATTTCACCAAGTGGATAGAAGCTATCCCCACAAGGAGTTGTTCTCACAAAGTCATCATTGGTTTTCTTGAAGATATTATGGCTATGTTTGGTTGTCTAAATAGAATCATCATTGATAACACTGTAGCCTCCAAGTCTGATCCATTGATCAAGTTTTGTGAGCAGTTTGGAATTTCATTAATCCACTCTACCCCTTACTACCCCCAAGGCAATGGATTAGTAGAGTCCTCCAACAAGAGCCTTATCAAGATCATTAAAATACTATTAGAGGATAATAAGAAGGCATGGGATTGAAAGTTCAAGTTTACTCTATTGGTTGATAGGATGGCAACAAAGAGGTCTCTATGCACCTCTCTTTTTCATCTTGTGTATGGAACTAAAGCCATTTTCCCTTCTCAGCTCGCCCTGCCTGTGGAAAAATTCTTCCAAGACTATCAAGAAGAGACTGATGATATGATCAAAAGGATGCATCAGTTGGTAGAAGTGGAGAAAACCAGAGAAAAGATGATAGACATAGCACATGACCGTCAACGAAGAACCAAGAACGCCTTTGACAGGAAGAATAGTAAGGAGGATTTCCAGCTGGGATATCTAGTACTAAAATGGGATGCACCCAAGCAGGACAGAGGAAAGCACAACAAGCTTGAAGCCTTGTGGATCGGGCCCTTCAAAATCTCTGAGATGTATCTAAATAATACATACATGTTGCAGAGTTTGGAGGGTGATCAAGTTTTTGGTGGCCCTGTAAATGGGCATTTTCTCAAGGAATTCATTATTTGAGCCATGAATGGCTCCCATGTCTTTGTAAATATTGTTTTCCTTCTTTTTTTCTGATTTTAATAGGTGACTCCATAACCCAACAATAAGGCACTCGAGCTGTGAAAGATTTCTTGGCATCTCACAGGGAGAAATCCATCCCCCATGGAGCCTAATGTTATCACATAAATTTGTAAAGGGGTCTTTTTCCTAGGAAGTTGGCCCCTTGGTGAAAGAAATGAAGAAAAGGGGAAAAAAACCCACAAAATCACGTTATCCTAAGTTTTTGGGCCTGGGCGCGATTGTGCTAATCGGGGCGTAAATATGAGCAGCTGAGATCTGCACGCCCAGATCTATGGTGTGTGGTCCATACCGAACCCCCCTTAGATTTATGACTTTAACAAGGGGGAGGGGTCCGAAAAAAGTTTTCCCCCATCAGGCCCACCAATATCGTGGCACGTTCTT
>SNQJ01S0000411.1:103107-122951 GCA_010110895.2 Picea sitchensis | reverse complement strand
TAGAATAACTCCTTGACTGATCTCCCTTATCGCTTCTTTCTCATGTTTCCATCTTTCCTCCACTCCATCTCTCTCTTCTTCCCATCACATCACCTTCTCTCCCTCCTCATCTCCTTATGGAACACCTGTCCTCCACCCACCTTCGAGTCATGTCCCCTTATCACTCCCTCCTATCATCTCCTACCAGGTGTTCTACCTCTCACCTCCACCTGGGAAGATGGTCCCTGTCTCGCCTACTGTTGTGGCCTTTCCTCTACCCCCACATCATCACCTCATGCCACTTCACCTCTAACCTGTCCCAGTGAAATACCCACATTCTTCACCACCCGCACTTTCCCAGTCACCTTCCATTTGCCACATTTGTCCATATGATCATCTCTCATCTCACCTCCACGTCAATCATGCCATTGTCCTTGCCAGATCCTCGTCCACCAATTGGGTCCCCTCCTAGCAGTCCAATGAAGCAGCCGAAGGCCAATGAGAAACTGCCACATCCTCCAGATGCAGAGTTGACTTGGAACTCCCCGATCCCAAGGCAGAAGTTATTAAGGCAGGTGATGGTCGTTGAACATCGTTTCCACCATAAATGGAAATCTCAGGAAAGAACCGTTAGTTAGTCCACTCATCCACAGGCCCATTCTGAAGCACGATTGCGTCTGGCAGAGTTCATGTCTAACTAGAGACTGCACGTGCAGTTTGCCAGGAGGCATGCAGATGTAACTCCTTCAATGTGATGACTCGAACTCGCTGTTGTGATTTTGGTTCTGACTATATAGGAGTCATTCTCATATTTTTTTAGGGTCGATGGTAGAGCTAAACTCACGATTGTAAAGTTTTGATGAGGCCTCCGGTTCTCTGGTTCTGTATTATCACTTGAGACTTATTTTTTAATGGCAGCCAATTTCTCTCTCATTTCTTTTGCCTCTGATTCTGAAGCTTGGGCATGGGTGATCCAATCGAGTGTTGTGATTGTAATGTAATGTAGGTTTTATTGCAGTACTATCGCAGTGTTTTAGTTTCTTGAAGTCTTCATATCTAAGAGGATCTTATATCTGAATATTTTTCTTTGTAGGTTGCTAGCAGACCGGATGTCTAGAGCAGACCTTCACATTTTCTCCATATTTTCTTTCGCCTACTCACCACTATGAAAACTTACTGACTAAAGTTAGATCAAGACCTCATTTGTATATGCACATCAACCCAACCTTCTAATTTAAAGCTATATAATCTTCAGATTGCATCTATTAGACCACCCTTTAAATTATTCACTGTGACACACAGGATGATGGGCCTTGGTCTTCCTTTGCAACAATCTGGACGTGACTTCCAACACTAACACTAAGAAATGGTCGACACATGCGTATATACTTCCTTTGAACAAGAGCACGAGACATATGGATAAATCATAAAACATAGAATTGATAATGATCAAATTTTGCGACGTAGGAAGCATCAACAAAATCTCCATAGGGACTGGAAGATAAACCAGTTAGAGGAGTAAACTCTAAGTAATGATCTCAACTTCCTAAGGTGATGATAAACCCAAACTTTGGATGAAAGTGGACTCAAATTTTTGTGCTATGTTCAAAGGTGACACGAGTGTTGCCGATACGAGACAATATTCTTTTCCTACCCATCTTTTTGTTTTCTTTTTCATAGGAAAATAAATGCTATGATACATGAGAGGAAATGAGTAACACGAGTAAGCAACTAGTTCCAAGCATTGGAACATACCTATGCTCAATGAAAGGAAGTGCATGTGTGGCATGGACAATTTGGGGAATGTTTCCTCTAAGGGTACAGGGTGTGTTGGGCTCATGATATGGTTAATTAATGATGTTGATTAAAACCTCTTTGACTGGTATTATATGTACATTTAACTATTTTGAAGAAGTTTTGAAGGATTTTTATAGAAAATCATCATAGCTTATGCCAGGTACATATAACTGATGGTTTGTGATGGTTTTAATCTTAATTCAGTTTGATTTAATGATTTCAAGAATCTAATGCACGATATGTGTGTCATAGGGAAAAATCGCATGGTGTTTTTCCATCCAGTAGCCCGTCTGGTACTCCATCTGACACTGCATCCAGTACTTCCACTTACACTGCGTCCAACACTCCATCCAACACTAAAACCGTGGGCGAGTTGGCGGTTGTTATATCAGTGACCCATGTTGCGCGAATTAGCGACATGGGTTTTGTTCATGCTCATGGCCTCCAACTACTGAGCTCTTGACATCTTGATTTGAGCTGTTATGCTGAGCATTGAGTGGCTCGTTTGGTTTCTAGAAGCCACAGGCAGTTAGAATGCATTTAATGCAATTTTCTATTTTTAGAGGAGGTCGACCCTTTCAGTGGTCGACCTCTCGAATTGTAACTGTTATAAATACCACAGTAGTGGTCATACAAATAGTTAGGAGTTGTTAAGAATTGTGAAGCTAGAATTGTTTTGCTGTGTAATTCTAGACATTTCCATAAACTTGTGCAAAACTGTGTTTTTAATTTAAATTCCAGAAGCGTGTTGATTCAGTTCGTGATTCGCTATTGAGAAGTAACCACAACCTACTAGGGGGCCCACCAATGGTCTTGGTGAATAGTTAGATAGTTAGCTTGTGCAATTTCCATTTCTTTCATTTTCCTGTATATGAATTTTTATCATTTTACATGCTGTGTATTTTTTGTTCATAGCTTAATTGTTTCAATTTCCTTTTTGCAAGTTGCTTGTAAAGGATAGTGTTAAGATGCCGTGTATTTTTTTTTAGATGTGTAAATAGATTGCAAGCTTAGCTACTAACTTTGTTGTGTGATTAAAATGCTATTTTGAATTTCTGCAGTTTGAAATAGTTAAGAGTTAAAAAATAGTATTGAGTTAATGCAAAATATATAGTTTCTTTGGCAAGGCTTCGATGGATGAATAGTTACTAGTTTTGATTTTGATTCTTAATTTTCTTATCTAGTTTTCTATTGAGTTTTCTTATCTAGTTTGCTATTTAGTTTTCTTATCAATTTTCTCGTAGTATGTGGAGATAGAAGTAGGATTTGAATCATGTTTTTATGAGTATTTCAATTTTCAATTTGAATTATTAATAATCGGATTAGTTTAGTTTATTTCGTGAAATTGCCATTCTAGATTTAACTTGCAATTCTAAATAGAAGTTTGATTTTGAGTTTAGTTTTTAGTTATAAGTTTTTAATTGTGTGAATTTTCTTACTTTAGCATAAGATTGCATTTGAATTCGATAGAATAGTGTTTTCTTATTGTTGATGATTAATGCATAAATTGAAAGATCCCATGGATTTTCAGGATAGTTGATATTTATTCTATGATGGCTAAGCTCTTGTTAGATTGCTTGACACATACCTTTCATTTCGCTATAGAAGTTAATATTGAACTTATTCCTCTTGAGTTATCATTAATCGTTAGATGCCATCGTGATGTCATAAGACACATAAGACATAATCATCATCATTATATTTGAGATTTCTTGTTATTGTAGATTAAGAGTAATTGTTTATTAATCTTTGAATACTGTCATGATGCTTTTAATTCAGTAGGTTAAGATTTTCTTTAGTAGATTAGAAGTATTATAGATTTTATCTTAAGAATAGCCTTCACTTGCTTAATAGTTTAATTAGTTACCTATTGAGTAGTTTTGATTAGTTTACTTGTTGAAGAAGGTTCCATAGATTAGTTATTTGATTGCTTATTAGTATACTTGTTGAATAAGTTTCCATAGGTTGGTTTGAATAGGTTAGTTGTTTGCTTGCTTATTTGTTTACTTGTTTTTGCTCATTAATTTGAATAGATTGATCAGATTAGTTTTTTGTTGCTATTGTTCATTAAGTTGAATAGATTAAATAGATAGCTTGATTTTTCCCATTATATTGATTAAGTTAACTTGTTCATTGTAGGGTTTTCATTTTCTTCCTTAGGACAATCCATCGATCCATTGTTTAAAAGTTACTTAGGGTAGATAGTTTAAGTTTCTTGATAGGGTTTTCTCGTTGATAGTCTTTGCTTAAGTAGATTATCCCTTATATAGACCATCTCCTTAGTTAGACTATACTTCCTCTAGATTTTTTTCCTTGGCACATATAGTGATGCAACTCTAAGTTTACTTACCCTGGGTTGACAATTTAATTGAGGGATTTAGTGCATATAGAACACCCATCATTTTTGGCATCGTTGCGAAGGATTTGTCTCAAGGTAGGAAAATAGTTAGGAGATAGATCATTTTTGAACCTTAGCATTAGTTTGGTGGCAGGGGAACTTTAAGATGAGAGGTAAGAACCTGTGCATCTTTTATAGCAGGTTCCCCCAAACCCAATGGTAGTTTGTCTTTTTGTTGTTTTCTTTCATGAACAGACCTAGGGACCCAAAGGGTAGATACATCAAATCCAAATCAGACCTTTCAAACGAGGTTCCTTCCAAACTTTTGGAGGAAAGGAACATTCCACTCATAAAATCCACAGATCGATATCGAAAAGCATGAAGTAGCTCGACCCAAAGAGATAAAGTAGTCTCTGAGGAGACTAATAGATGTAGCACTATAGAACAAGAAATTGAAGCATCAATAATAATGGGACATGAGGCAATACCACTCGAGCCTTCCTCATAACCAACCAACACAACCTTTGTTTTCTTACCACCATCAGGAGATCCTAACTTTGTAGACATCATAGACCCTGAACAGGTGAATACTTTGTTTGGTATTTCAACCAACATAATTGTTTCCCAAATTGAAACATAAAATTTGGCACCAATAATCTCAACCGGATCGAGTAGAGTCCCAAACATCTTAGCAGTCAAAAGACCTTCCCATCAGAGGGATACCTTTCTTAGACAAAAACCTTGGGATACTTTGTTCTCTTCAAGAATAAAACCACCTAGGTACTCTATTTTTGGAAACCAAACCAATATGGATGATCAGGAGGATCACAACAATGTAAGACACAAGGAGGGAGAAGAAGCTGGAAACCAAACCGAAACTACCTTCGGGTTTCCAATTTTAGACACCACACCGAATGTCAATATGAAAAACATTCCTATCTAAGAACTACCCACCTTTTATGGTAAAAGTAGTGAATATCCAGATACCTTCCTATTTGAGTTAGACATCTTGTGTAGGAGCTACAACTACTTGCAAGATTCCCAGAAACTAAAACTCTTTCCTGCCACCCTTAAGGACTCTACACTAAGATGGTTCATGGGGTTGGGAGAGGCCAGTATTAGGTCTTGGGAAGCCATGAAAGGTATATTTCTTAAAAATTACAAAGACTACTACAAGACCAAGGAGTCTCGTAATGATATTTTCAAAGTCCAACAGTTAGAAGAAGAGAACCTCGAGGATTATATGGAACGGTTTTCTTATATCTCGTAGAAATCAACATACCATGACCTTCCAGATGATGCAGTTAGGGACCTTTTCATTATGGGAATTTCAGAGGAGTACCTAGAAATACTTAACCTAATGGCATCATGTGACATCTCCCATAAACCATTGTCGAAATCTATGAAATGTGTAAGAATTACTCGAGGAGCAGAGCTAAAACAGGGAAGAACATTCGGGATCCTTATAATAGAAATTTAAAACTAGTTAGTTTAGGTGGTATCATGAGAGTAGAGATAGGGAACATTTTATATAATTTAAAAATAGATATCTTAAGCACAATAGGTTCCCAGTTGGACACCCTTAATATTAAAAAGAAACAGGAGGAGGAAAATGCAACAATGATCATATTTTTCCCAAGATGCAAGAGGAAGCATTCCTCAAGGGAATGCCCATTAGATAACATTTCAGTTTGTGGCTTCTGCACAAAATACCACTCAAATGATAAATGTACATCATTGCTCGATCTATTAACCATATATAGAAGTGAGGATCCTATCGAATCCTCTTATGCACCTACGAGGCCATGGAAGCCTAGGAATCAACTTGCATACTTGGATCCACAACCTCAAGTTCCACCCTATTATCAACAACCACAACAGTGGAATGCACCAATTTGGAAAAAATGGTCTACATTGTACCAACATCCTTGGCTTCAAGGATGGAGAGGAGGGCATAACCAAGGGAACCCTCAAGCTCCACCTATCCCTATGACCAACCATCCTTACCCTCAATTTCCACTGAACATTCTGCATCTTTTGCTAGGTTTTGTTCCACCACATTTACCTCTTATTCCATAACAACAACCAAAAAAATATCAGAATTCAAGCTCCCCAAGATTGACATTATTACCGGCACAACCAGTGCCCAATCCCAATAATAATCCCACTCAACATCTTCACAATGTTGAGATGCAGTATTTCCCGATGTATGTTATTTCTCATATTCCATTGCAGGAGATTCAACTAAGATCGGGAAGAGTTTTGGATAGGAAGAGACCTTCAATAGTCATCCAAGAAGAAGAAGAAGAGGAAACCACAAAAAAACCCATGGATGACATTAGGTGGGAATATGTTATGATTCCTAAGGACCAAGAACCCAATCTTCCCCAAAATGAACCTTCACACATTACGAAGGCCCATCCTTATCCAGAAATATTAGTAATCGAGAAACCTACCACTCGACCAGAATTTGACATCTTGAATGAATTGAAGAATATTTGTGTCAAGATTCCCTTGCTACAATCCATTAAGGATATTACAATCTACAGTAAGGTGGTCAAAGAATTGTGTATTAAGAAGCCATGGGGGAAGTAGAAGGACCCTCCTACAATACATTTGATAGGGGAACTTTCTGAGTACATATCAGAGCATCCTAATGTAGAAAAATATGGGAACCTAGGAAACCCTATAGTGACCATAACCATTAATGAGGTTTCCATTGGGAACACTCTCATAGACCTAGGGGAAGCCATCAATGTTATGAATGTTACTACCTTGGAGGAATTACAATTAAAACCTCTTCTTAGACCTACCTCAACCATTTTGGAATTAGCAGATAAGACTAGGGTTATACCTGAAGGAATTTTGGATGATATCATAGTTACTTTAGCCTCATGGGAGTACCCAGTAGACTTTCTGGTCATCCACTCAAAGGACCCTACCAAAGGCCATCCCGTTATTTTGGGAAGATCTTGGTTAGTCACAACCAATGCATTTATCAGTTGTAGGGAGGGAGAAATGACCATATCAAATGGACTCTCTATCCAAAAGATCACCATATATCCACCATCCCAACCTGTCATGGAGAATATATGGTGGCTTGAATGTCCATATGCGAATGAGGACTGGGAAGAACCCATGTTGCCAAGTGATCGTTCTTGGCAACTTCAGGAGCACACAACATAAAATGTGCTAAACCAGTTTATTTCTACTATCACGTGTGTTGATTTTCCACAATCTTTTCCCCAATTTGAATACCTTTTTGGGGAAGAATTTCAGGAACAATTAGACCTATTGGTTTCATCTCCAACATATTTTATCTTCTATATAGACAATTCTGCTACATCTCATACCATGCCCTACGACATTAGTCCAGGGAAATTTCTACACGTAAACTTTGGACTAGATGCAGACCAAAAAAAGCAGTTAGCGAGTATCCTTAAAAAACAATCAGGGGCATTCGCCTGGGAATGCACTGACATGAAGGGTATACATCTTGACACATGCATTCATCTCCTATATACCTAGGGGGAAGTAACACCTGTTAGGAAACACCAGAGAAGGATGAACCCAACACTCAAGGATATAGTAAAAGAGGAGATCCAAAAGTTATTAAATGTCAAATTTATTTATCCCATCTCCGACAATAAATGGGTATCCCCGCTTGTAGTGGTTCCAAATAAAGTGACTTGGAAATCGAGAATTTGTGTTGATTTCTGAGAGCTTAACAGGGCCACTCTGAAGGATTATTTTCCCCTTCCTTTCATTGACCAATTTTTGGATACTCTATCTGGAAAGAAATATTTCTCCCTTTTAGATGGATATAGCGGGTACAATCAAATTCTCATAGCACCTGAGGATCGGGACAAGACTACCTTTACTTGTCCTTGGGGCACATATGCCTATAGGGTCTTACCATTTAGATTGTGTAATGGTCCTGCCACATTTCAACGAGGAATACTAGGGATATTTGTTGATCTTATTCATGATTGTGTGGAGGTATACATGGATGACTTCACGGAATATGGAAATACTTACCAAGAAGCCTTATATAACTTAGAAAAAGTCCTTATCCGATGCCAAGAAATGAACCTGTCTTTAATTCATGAAAAATCTAAAATGTTGTTGACTGAAGGAGTGGTTCTAGGACATCACGTTTCATCTGAAGGGATTAAAGTCTATCTTGCTAAGATTGAGGTCATCATCAGAATTACACCCGCCAAGATTCAAAAAGAGGTGAGAAGATTTCTTGGACATGCTGGATATTACCGACAATTTATTAAAAATTTCGCAAAGATTGTTGCACCTATGTTTCGATTTTTAATAAAGGATGTTGATTTTGTTTGGACCGAGCAGTGTCAAACTGCCTTTGAAAACCTGAAAGCTAATTTATCTGTGGCACTAGTTCTTAGAGGGCCCAATTGGGCTCTCCCATTTCATATATCCACTGATTCCTCTGACACTACAATAGGAGGAGTATTAGGGCAGAAAGAAGACAAGCAACCCTATGCCATTTATTTTGTGGGCAAGAACTTGTCCCCTACCGAGTTAAACTACACAGTTACCGAAAAGGAATTCTTGGAATTAGTTCATGCCATCAATAAGTTTTGCCACTACATCACAGGTTACGAAGTATTTGTACTCACAGGTTACGAAGTATTTGTACACACAGATCATTCTTCCATTAGATTTCTCATGAATAAACCTATAACTAATGGTCGAGTGACTAGGTGGCTCCTGTTATTGCAAGAGTTTAATATCATCGTGCTTGACCAACATGGGAAGGAGAATTTGGTAGATGATTTTATTTCATGCATAAAAAATGAGGATGATGACATTCTCATTGATGATAGTTTCCTAGATGAGCACCTTTTTTCCCTCTCTGCAAATACCCCATGGTTTGCAGATATGGAAAACTATTTGGCTACTAGTAATTTACCGTCTCACTTGTCACCTCATGAAAAGCATAGAATTATTATGCAAAGTGTCAATTACTCTTGGGTTGGCCATGACCTTTTTCACACAGGTCCTGATTTGATTATTCGTAGATGTGTCCGAGAAGACAAGATACCAGAAATACTACGAAGTTGTCATGATGGACCATGTGGTGGCCATTTTTCTGACAAGCATACAACATATAAGGTGTTACACTCAGGTTACTATTGGCCTATCATTTTCAAGGATTCTACAAAGTATGTGAGGAGATAGTTTTCAAATAATAGGAAGACCCGCGTCAACTGACGAAATGCCCTTGCGTGCCAAATTTATGATAGAACCTTTCAAGAAATGGTCCCTTGACTTTGTAGGACCAATTTCACCCATGTCTCATAAGAAAAATTATATTTTGGTTTGTACAGATTATGTCACCAAGTGGGTAGAGGAAAAATCCCTATTTAGGGCTAAATAAAAATTCGTTGTCGAATTTATTTATGAAGACATCTTTACCCACTTTGGTGTTCCTCATGAAATTGTTATAGACCAAGTCACTCAATTCACTTCCAATCTGATGAGAGAACTAATAGAGAAATATGAGATTAAGCACTGCAAGTCTTCTCCATACCACCCAAAAGATAATGGTCAAGTAGAGTCCACAAAAAAAGTTCTGGAAGCTAGCCTAACCAATATTGTTCAATTGCATCATCGATATTGGGATGATAGGCTTCGAGAGGATTTGTGGGCATATCGGACCACCTGGAGAAACACCATTGGTCATACCCCTTATGAGCTAGTGTACAGGAAACAAGTACTTCTACCAATAGAATTCCAAGTGAGGACCTTCTGTATTGCCGCGGAATTGGGATTAAACTTAGATGAGGCTCAGAAACAATGATCCCTACAATTAAATGAGTTGGATGAGATCATGCAAGATGCTATCCAACGAACAATATTAGTCCAAAACTAGAGGAGCAAGTGGCATGACAAGTTTATTAAGAAGAAACACTTCCAACTGGGTGATTGGGCTTTGTTGTTTGATTCCTAATTTAAAACCTTCAAAGGCAAACTCACCACTCAGTGGTTGGGTCCTTACGAGGTAGTCACCATATATGACAATGGAGTTGTGAAAATCAAAACAATTGACGTTGGACAAGTCTCCTTTGTAGTAAATGGACACCAACTTAAAATTTATCACAGGCCCATTTCCAAAGAATATTTTTTACAGGTCATGTCAACTGACAAGGCATTGGCCTTAGTAGATGGGGAAGTCCCCCCTTGTTCTTGAATGTTTTCTGAATTTTCAACTGTACATATGTAAATAATTTTGAATTTTGTTGATAGACAATTCTAGAGATTTCTGTAGATATTTATTTCACTAGGAATAAACAGTTTCAAGGATATTTAAAGGAAGGATTTTCTTCAAAATATTACTATAATTGAACCTTGTTGTCTGTCAAGCATCAATTGAATAATGACTTGCTGTAATTAGCCATATTTTTGCAAAGACTTTCATTTTCTTTTTTTAGAAGCTGCTCTTGAACCTTTACCACTATATAAGGAAGTGATACTGTAACCATCAAGCTTAGAGGTCACTCGTACAGTTTCCCCAAGAACCATGAGTAAGTGAGTAAAGTATCTTTATTAAAGAGTAAGAAGGAGGTCTGATTAGCGGTTAGCCATGGAAACATAAAAAAAACAACGAAGAAAACGAGTTGAGCCTAAAGATACCTTCATGTTATTTCCCAATGGTACCATCCACTACACACTAAAAATTCTTGACTATATCATATCTTTATATAGGCTACATCCGCTTAAGTACCCCTTACATCAAGACAATCGCTAAGGAATATATAACAAAAATTCATCCTATAACATAAATACCATCCCAATTGAAAAAAAAAAAAAGAAAAATTTGTTTTCAGAGTTGTACCCCCATATTCTTGCACAAATCAATCTTATACTAAAATCTTAAA
This sequence comes from Picea sitchensis, assembly GCA_010110895.2. Taxonomy (NCBI): domain Eukaryota; kingdom Viridiplantae; phylum Streptophyta; class Pinopsida; order Pinales; family Pinaceae; genus Picea; species Picea sitchensis. Next base: position 111,929 of record SNQJ01S0000411.1, on the reverse strand, counting down.
AGATGGAGGACTAGTCTTTGAGGGTGTAAGAGGCTAACCCTCCAGGATACTGAACGGGTCTGCTGGAAGCGAGTACCAACCTGTGGTATGACTAGGTAAACCCATCAGATTACTGAACAGGTTTACTGGTAGTGGGGCATTCTACCTAGAGAGGATGATGATATGACAAAAAATAATAAGAAATTTAAACTTTTCCTAATATACGACATTAATTATAGACAAATATGACATGAAGTATGTATGGTTAAGATAATGTTAATGAAATCCATAAATTTTCCATTGGGAACTAACTTTGAGACTATCTCGAAACTCTCTCACCTACCTCTTCTTAAATATATATAGGATGTTCTATCCTATAGGCGGGGCCATATTCTAACCGTCTCGTCAGACCGATATGTGAAATTTATCTCTACACTTAACAATCTATAAATCTTCGACTATTGGGAGAATTGATTGGTTTCCTATATTTTTTATTGTGAGGTGTCACAATACTTAGGTGTGGGGGAGGGGTTTCATGAGTTGAAAAATGATAACACTTCCTAGAAGAAGTAGAAATCTTTGTAAAAATAAATTGTATATTGTTTTCATGATACAGGTTATTACATCATTAGTCATTTTTTTTTTAAATGCTAAATATTCCCTGTGTGTTATAAATTGTTGTACATTTCCTTAACAGGCCACTTAACTGGTTTATTTTCATTATAGATTGTTCATTACAGAGTTGAGATTACATGCCTTATGCAATATAGAGGAACGGATTGTGTGAGCACAATGGAAAAACAAGAACACTCTTATCCTGCCTATGCTCCAATTTACTGTGATTGTCAAAATTGTTTTAAGACTGAAGACTGTGGATAAAACATCCATTACAACAGGAATAAAATTTCATTTCGCACAGGGGTACCATATGGAGTGCCATATGAGGTGCCATTTAAAATACCATATGAGGTGCCAGATGACATGCCATATGAAGGATCGAACGAGATGTATACACACAATAAATGTCCACGAATTCCAGTAACCAGGAATAATTTCCATTTATTTGAGTTAGTTAATGGCAATTGAGATTAAATGATACAATTCCTAATAATTTTTATGATCAAATGTCCAAGTCAAAGACTTGGACATTGATCTAACTCTTTAATCATTACGATTGCCTCCCAAAATATTCCCTTCAAATTCGAAATCGGTGCACTCATGCTCACACATGGAAACTCGTGTGTGTGAATTCATCAATGACTGCAACCATTTCCACCTTGGGCGCATTCAAAAACAGAGGGATCACTCAAATTGTTATCCCATTTATGCAGCACATTCACCCTCTACTTAATCACTCTCATCCTCGACCTAATTGTGCACGTCCTCTGTCGAATTCTTCCTTCTGTCCATTTCTCCACACTGTCACCATGCCCAAACAGTATGAGCCATCCTCCTATTCCAACCTCTTTTCCATCCCTGAGTTCACACAATGCAAAGAAGTTTTCCTTCGCGTAGGGTGGGGGTTGTTCTTGGCTCATTTGTAGGGCCATGACGACAACGTTTCTATGCAATTCTCCCTCGAATTTGATGGGAGGATGGTGCACATGGGGTCTCTCACCTTTGTGGTCTCTGAGGAATCAAGCGCCTCAGCCACAAAGCTTCCAAGAGTTGGAGACCGCTGGTTTAAACACCACCAGTTGCCACGAGTGAGCTATAATAGGGTATTCAAACACGAATTTCAGAATATCTCTAGAGCCAAGGGATACTGCAAGGAGTGGATTAAAGAGGAGCTAATCAACCCTCTGATAATAATCACCAAAATGATAACTTGTGAAGGTAGATATTTTTTTTTTAAAGCCTACCACTTTCGATTATTAGCTCACTTTCAATTCAATAAGCCATTGAATTTCACTTTTTACTTCTTAAAATGTCTCGAGAAGATGTCTTCCCAAGTACGGAAGAATGTAACCAATCTCCACAATAGCCTATTCCATCATGCCCTCATCAAACTACTTGTCTTAGATGAGTTGGAAAAATAAGGGAAAATGTGGGATGAGTTGATTTACCAATTTTCAAACCCTCCCCTTACAATCAAGACTAGCAAGAAGACACTTGATCTAGGGGTTGTTACTCCATCCAAACCCCATTCTTCAAAGACTCCAAACCCTCTTGCTCAAGCTATCCCTTTACTGGACCAAAAAATCCAAGAAAATTGTTAATACCCCTGCAACCTCATCAGGAAAGAAGACCAAGAAGCCTATTGATAACTCCCCAATGCCTTCAACGTCTATTGATCCTGCACCCAAAAATCTACAAGAGGTAATTCAACAAGACTTCCCCGCAGTCCCCACAAATAGGAGAGGAGATAATCGATTCAATAGAGGATATTTTCACAAAAGTGCCCAAATTACAAGAGGAAAAACTTATGAAAACCCCCTAACCACTTTGGACCTTATCCAAGTATCCTATGATCTTGAAATCCCCCACAAAATACTTAGGGAAGTGTCTGCAGAAGAATTGGAGCCTCATAGAAAGACAAAATCTGAACCTACTTCTCCTCATAAACCCCCTGTTACTCCTACCTCACAGATGCCTACCCCAGATCCCAAAACTGATAGACTTTCCACATCTTTCAAGGGATCCAAGCCCTCCTATGAGATATCTGATCTTGCTCCAACCATTGAAAATCTACAACATGAAAATAATCATTTGCTGCAACAATTGGAAGCGAATAAGACTTTGTATGAGCATATTCACCATGAAAATGCAATACTTCAAGCAAAGGTGAATTCCCTCCAGCGATTGGTTGATGAAATGACCAATACCAATCGCAACCTCAGAGCACAATTGAAACATCATAAGAGGAAAAAGACAAAATCTCCAGGAAAGAGGGAGAAGATTCTAAAGCTAATATTTCTCAGCAAGTCTACTCATATGGGGAAATTCATTTTTGTTTGCAGTGGGACCTGGAAAATATTAGGTGTGGGGGTAATGTTGGGCTCGTGATATGGTTAATTAATGATGCTTATTAAAACCTTTTTGACTGGTATTATATGTGCATTTAACTATTTTAAAGAAGTTTTGAAGGATTTTTATAGCAATTCATCATAGCTTATGCCAGATACGTATAATTGATGTTTTGTGATGGTTTTAAGATTAATTCAGTTTGATTTAATGATTTCAAGAAGCTAATGCATGATCTGTGTATCACAGGGAAAAATCGCATGGCATTTTTCCATCCAATAGCCCGTCCAATACTCCATCTGACACTGCATCTGGTACTTCATCTTGCACTGCATCTGACACTCCATCCAACACTAAAACCATGGGTGAGTTGATGGTTTTTATATCGACGACATATGTTGGGTGAATTGATGACATGGGTTTTTCTCATGCTCGTGGCCTCCAACTATTGAGCTCTTGAGATCTTGATTTGAGTTGTTCTGCTAAGCGTTGAGTGGCCCATTTGGTTTCTAGAAGCCACATGCAGTTAGAACACATTTAATTTAATTTGATGTTTTTAGAGGAGGTCGACCCTTCCAATGGTTGACCTCTCGAATTGTAACTATTATAAATACCACAATAGTGGTCAGACAAATAGTTAGGAGTTGTTAAGAATTGTGAAGCTAGAATTGTTTTGGTGTGTAATTCGAGACATTTCCATAAACTTGTGCAAAACTGTGTTTTTAATTTAAATGCCAGAAGTGTGTTGATTCATTTCATGATTCGCTGTTGAGAAGCAACCACGACCTGATGGGGGGCCCACCAGTGGTATGGGTGAAAAGTTAGATAGTTAGCTTATGCAATTGTCATTTCTTTCATTTTCCTGTATATGATTTTTTATCATTTTACATGCTGTGTATTTTCTATTCATAGCTTAATTGCTTCAATTTCCTTTTTGCAGGTTGCTTGTAAAGTATAGTGTTAATATGTTGTGTCTTTTTTTTTAAATGAGTAAATAGCTTGCAAGCTTAGCTACTAACTTTGTTGTGTAATTAAAATGCTAATTTGAATTTCTGCAGTTTGAAATAGTTAAGAGTTAAAACATAGTATTGAGTAAAACAAAGTATTGAGTTAATGCAGAATATAGATTTTATTTGGCAAGGCTTCGAGGGATGAATAGTTACTAGTTTTGATTTTGATTCTTAATTTTCTTATCTAGTTTTCTATTGAGTTTTCTTATCTAGTTTTCTATTTAGTTTTCTTATCAATTTTCTCGTCATATGTTGAGATAGAAGTAGGATTTGAATCATTTTTTTATGAGTATTTCAATTTGCAATTGGAATTGTTAATAATAGGATTAGTTTAGTTTTTTTTTGTGAAATTTCCATTCTAGATTTAACTTGCAATTCTAAATAGAAGTTTGATTTTGAGTTTAGTTTTTAGTTATAAGTTTTTAATTGTGTGAATTTTCTTACCTTAGCATAAGATTGCATTTGAATTAAATAGAATAATGTTTTCTTATTGTTGATGATTAATGCATAAATTGAAAGATCACATGGATTTTCAGGATAGATGAATATCTTCTATGATGGCTAAGCTCTCGTTAGATTGCTTGATACATACCTTTCATTTTTCTATAGAAGTTAATATTGAACTTATTCCTCTTGAGTTATCATTAATCGTTAGATGCCATCGTGATGTCATAAGACACAAAAGACATAATCATCATCATTATATTTGAGATTTCTTGTTATTGTAGATTAAGAGTAATTGTTGATTAATCTTTGAATATTGTCATGATGCTTTTAATTCAATAGGTTAAGATTTTCTTTTGTATATTAGAAGTAATTATAGATTTTATCTTAAGAATAGAGTTCACTTGCTTAATTGTTGGATTAGTTACCTGTTGACTAGTTTTGATTAGTTTACTTGCTGAAGAAGTTTCCATAGGTTAGTTATTTGATTGCTTATTAGTTTACTTGCTGAATAAGTTTCCATAGGTTAGTTTGAATAGGTTAGTTGTTTGCTTGTTTATTTGTTTACTTGTTGTTGCTCAATAATTTGAATAGATTGATTAGATTAGTTTGTTGTTGCTATTGTTCATTAAGTTGAATAGATTAAATATATAGCTTGCTTTTACTCATTATATTGATTAAGTTAACTTGTTCATTTTAGGGTTTTCATTTGCTTCCTTAGGACAATCCATTGATCCATTGTTTGAAAGTTACTTAGCGTAGATAGTTTAAGTTTCTTGATAGGGTTTTGTCATTGATAATATTTTCTTAAGTAGATTATCCCTTAGATAGACCATCTCCTTAGTTAGACTATACTTCCTCTATCTTTTCTGCCTTGGCACATATAGTACTACAAATCTATGTTTACTTACCCCAGGTTGACAATTTAATTGAGATATTTAGTGCATATAGAACACCCATCAGGGTGTAAAGCTGCAAAGAATATATGGAAGGCACTCCTTGGATGGTGATGCAAATTGTGGAGGCAAGAGGATTATAATGAGAAATCGAGAACCGACAATAGGCTCAACAATGTAAGAAGGATGATGGAATGATATTACAACTTAACTCAAAAATGTCCTTTTTTGTAGATTTAGTCCCCTAGGTCTGAAAAAAGTATAAAACAATACCCAGGAGAACTCTTCTAGCCAATGGTGACTAAAGTATTCCTTTTTCGTAATTAGTCTACTTGATCCAGAAAAGGGTTAAACTTATACCAAATAGACGTCCTTTCAAAACCATTTTAATGACTATGAAATATACAAGTTCACTCGACACTCTTTTCATTTTTTTGGGAGTCGGAAAAGAGCTTAAACAAGACTTGGGGGGAGTCCCATAGGTAATGGTTAGAATGCTTGTGATTAATAAAATGGGTTTTGAATGCAAATTCATATTGGGACTATAAGGAATTCTCGGTCCTATGGAATAACTTATGCATGGGTACCAAATGACACAAATTTTCTAACTAGGCCACCCATGTTTGGTAAGTCTCTACCACTTAATAATGACACTTCTAGTAGTAGTGAGAAGGTTATGTGTCTATAGGAAATGGGTTCATACCTAGGGTGTATGGATTACGGTCATAGGGTTATGCAATAATGCAAAGTGGAGTGAAAACCAATACTTTATGCCAGTGAAAGAATATACCTACTGAAGGCATGAACGGGCATTGGAATGTTGGAAATCCGTAAACATCCTGGACAAAACCACTAAAAGAAAAGTCTTTCCACTGTGAAATTAGTCCATAAGGAAAAAAATAGAAAAGAACTATAGAAAGTGGGTAAAAAAATTCTACCAATAGTAAAAATAAAACATTTTACCATACCATTTGAGTTTTTTCACCTACATAGTGCATTTTAGGATATTTTTCCCACAATCTTCAAGTGGTGATTGCAAGAGATGACATCAACAGAATCAACAACTATCTAGACCAAGTAATTTCCCATCCCATCCTCTTCAATTTCAATGGTTTAAAATCCAGTTTTAGTCCCCATTTTTTTAGTATTAGAGGTCATTACATGGAAACTAGGGTGTACATGGGTGATAGATCATTGGGTCACATATATGAACCCATATACATGGGAAAATAAAATCCTGCACGTGTATATGAATACCTATACGCAATTTTCACAAGGTTAGCCCATGTACAAGTTAGTGAATAGTTTTTTGAAGGGTTTTAACTCAAAAAATGGTCTTTCCTTTGCAAGATGGTTGTTGAATGGAAGGAAAGGGAGCATAAGTAGATATATGTAGCAGTGGGAAGAGATGCAAGGGCTCAATAAGATTTGAAATGATGTGGCCTTTATAAATTTTGGTCTCTCAAAGGAATGAGGGTTGAGGTGAGGTTACTCTAGTTACTGGTAAACTACTGGGATCCAGAGACAGAGTCCTTCAATCTCGATGGGAAACCATTGAGGATAGAAGTGGATGATGTATACTTTATCATACGATTGTCTCATCGGGGCGAGGTAGTGAATCTCAAGGCCCAAGGGGCTAGAGGTGGTATGACTATGGAGGATTACATTGCCACCCACTGTGTTGCAGGAACATATACAGTAGGGATCCAACTCCCTATCAGGGTGATTGAGAACATGAGTCTAAAGATCAGTGTGCTTGTACTTACATGGATTTTGGGTTCAACCTCATTACACTAGGAATCAAGGCCACTCATGTTCTATGCGGTGGAGTGCTTAATATCCAATTTTTATGACTGGTGTACCTCACTGTTGGAAAACATGAAGAGCCAGTTGACAGATTGCAAACAAGGGTGAATGAGAAATTTCAAATTTGTATCCATACTTTGTAGTTTTTTCTTTGAGAGGGTTCTAGGTTTGAGACCTAGAGTAGAGATTACTCCACATGGACTACGCGATCTATCCATATCATGGTGGACTAGCATGATGAGGTGGATAGGAGGTGGTAGGGTGCCAACCCCCTACAATGATAAGTTATTTTTTTGCTAGCGCCGACAGATCATAGCCATTGATGACTATCCTTACAGAGGGATCAACTACAGAGGGGATCCTGAAATTCTATTACCACCATGTTCTGCCTATGGTTATATTGGTAAGAAATGATTTTTATATATTTCATTTTTTGTGTTTTTCAATTTTGATAAAGGAAAAATAAAAAACGCAAATATTTTTGTATGGTATCAAGTATTAACAATTTATTTGTTATGCAGACGTAGGTCCATGATGGCCAGAGGGATTCCCATGACAATGACAGTGGGGCCAAGGAGATGAGCTAGTAGGTGGGGACACTGAGAGATTTCTACAGAATGTACAGGGGAACTTGTCTCTATTGACGCACATGATTACTATGGTTCAAGTGGAGGATCTGACAAAGGCGATGCATCGATAGGTGGTGGGTTTACCCCATGCGTGGGTGCGACTCTTTCAGTGTCTTACAAATGCTGTAGTGTGATATTATGATACACATTCGGCACCACAGGCATAGATTCCATGGTCATGTTATGTATCGAAAATATATGTATTTTGAGGGTCTGAGCCCCATTTTATACTATGACACCATATTTTTTGGACTTGAAAGGATGAAATATAAAAAAATTGGTCTTCGACTTTACTTATATATGTTACAATGTGTAAATGTATGAATGTGTTTTCTTTACTTAATTATGTGACAAATTCCAATCTAAAATATAATTACCATATGCATCAGATACATGATTAGAACTTCTAGGGATGTGATTATAAGTAAGAAAATCAAAGTATCATTCCAAAAGTCATACCCATAGGAATCATCAGAGTAGAGTAGGATCTCTCACACGGTTACTGTCGTTCAACTGACATACAACTAACTCAGAGTCCGGGCGAACTTCTAGAAACTGGACACCATGTGAAATGACGTCACGTAATAGATCTATAACAATGCTATACTTAGCCACATTATTTGTTGATTGATCCTGTTATCACCCCATAATTTATGGGAATCAACTTATGACTTGGATATTATGGATTATCTGTATCTAGTGTTTTATTGGCAATTGATCTTTCATTTTTGCAAAAGAAAAAAGAAAAAAGAAAAAGAAAAAAGGAAAAAAGGAAAAGAAAAAGAAAAGAAAAGAGGACAAAAAGAATTAAAACAAAGCCCCATGCAATAATAGTGACTTGGTCATACCTTTCAAGCATGACCAAGTCCTTTTAAATTCTCAATGTTGATAGGCTAGTGAATACATCTGATCAGACCATCTAATCCTGGTCAGATAGCCCATAGGTTAGAGCTAGTGAATACATCTGATCAGACCATCTAATCCTGGTTAGATAGCCCCTAGGATAAGAATTAGTGAATAAGTCTGACCAGACTATCTAATCCTAGTCAGATATCCCTTAGGAAGAATAAAATCTTAACCCAATTGTTTAATCT
>SNQJ01S0000411.1:85878-97543 GCA_010110895.2 Picea sitchensis | reverse complement strand
GTTCACACTCAAGTTTGAGGGCTCAAGTGTAATAAATTTTAAGGTAGAGCCCATTTCTGGGCTCATCCAACATATTCCCCTCATAATATTCTAATTTGTAGGCTCCTTTATCTAAGAAATGTTGCACGATATAAGGATCGTGCCACATGGGGTTGAAATTACCTGCCCCTAGTGGTTCTTTGGTTGGGTCATAAAGGATAACCAATTCACCCTTAGCATACTTCCAGGGATAGACAAACTTATCATATTGAACCTTAAAACATAATTTATTCACTTTGATAGCCATAGAGACATCTATATGCTGCTCATTGAGGTGCTCCAGGTGCATGAGGAATTCTTCAATATTGGATGTGTTAGGTAGGAGCTCAATTTCCAACTTAATGGAAGGGATTTTGCATTCAATCGGAAGAATCGACTCCACGCCATGTACTAACTTAAAAGGAGAGAAACGAGTGGAAGTATTTACCATGGTTTAGTATGCCCAAAGTGCATGGTAAAGCATCATATTCTAGTCATATTTACTTTGGATGATAGTTTTTCACAAAATGGTCTTGAGATATTTATTCGCCACCTCTACTTGTCCATTTTCTTGGGGATAGTAAGGGGAAGAATGACCGTGCTTAAACCTCAATTTTGATTCTAACTCTTTCATCATTTCATTTTGAAAGTGACTTCCATGATCAATGAAAATATATTTTGAGATTCTGAACTGGGCTATAATCTGGTTGAACATAAAGAATGATGTAGTCTTACCATCAAATTTAACAACAGGCATGGCCTCTACCCATTTAGTAAAATAATCCATGACCATGATAATATGTTGGTCCCCCCTAGTCGAGGTCAGGTTGTAGTACATAAAATCCACCCCCACTTGGTGAAGGGACCGACGGTTATGATTGTGTGAAGATGGGTTGGGTGCGAGGGAATTTTTCGAGTGAACAGATGGAAAGGGTGACACTTCTTGACCACTTCAATGCAATATTTAAAAATTGACGGCCAAAAATAATCGACTTGCAATATTTTTTGGGCTTTCACAAGCCCAGATAAATGACCACCACATGCCCCACTGTGATAGTCATTGAGAACAACTTCAAATTCCTCATGTTTGAAGAAATGACGTGATATATTATCCACTCCTCGACAATAAAAAGTGTCACAGATAATAATATAGTTCTTATCCTGACGACATATACGTCGTTGATCGTCTCTCAAAAGATGTTGGGGTAGCTTCAAGGTTTGAAGATAGATAAAAATGTATTTATAACAAGGGTCCGAAGACGATATAAGGAAAATATGTTCATCCGCGAATGAATTTTCATGAAAAAATGTCCTCATCTAGTCGAGGGACGTTCGACATCAATTCGGCAAAAAATAATGATTTCTTATATTTCATAGAAGAAAAATCGAGATCAAATTCTTGCAAAATAATAATCCACTTACTGATTTCCCCCCTATGATATGCTTGGTAAGGACATATTGAAATGGAAGTTCAACCACAATATTTTTGCAACGTAAGATATAATGTCGTAATATATGAACTGAATGCATGACCACCAAGGCCAGATTCTCTACGTGAGAGTATTTAAGTTCAGGTACAACTAGGTTTCAACTGAGATAGTAGACAATGTGCTCATGAAGCTCATCATCCTTCTGAACTAGTACTCTACCAATTGTCCCTTCAGATGCAACGATATAAAGCAAATATTCTCTATTGTAGTCCGAAGGCTTCACCAGAGGTGTCGATACCAAAACTTTCTTAAGAGAATCAAAGGATTCTTGGGCTTGCTCATCCCATATAAACAAAGTCTCCATCAAAATATGCATGAAACATTTAGTTAAATTGGCATAGTTTACTATGAAACGATGTAGGAAGTTAACCTTCCCCTGTAAACCATGAATTTTTTGAATGTTGTGCGGGGGAGGCAATCAAATTGCCTGAACCTTCATAGGATATAACATGATCGAATTCTCAGGATAATAACGACATATTCCAAATACTATTCTAAGGTGAGTGGAGTGATCTATTCTCTTGTGAGAGTGAGTAGCATGATCATCTAAATAATATTTGAAAATATGCTTAAGATCGTGAAATGAAAAGGTCATGGCACATTGAAAGGTCGCTCCAATGTTTTTAAGACCGAAAGACATTTTTCGGTATGAAAAGGTACCCCAAGTAAAAATAAACGTCATCTTGTGTTGATCCTCGGGTTTGATCTAAATTTGATTATACCTTGAAAATCTTTCCATAAAGGAAAAAACTTTCCTTCCTGCACAATTATCAAGAATCTACTCAATGAAACAAGTAGGGAAGTTATCTTTAGGACATGCCTTGTTCAGGTCTCTAAAATCCATACACGCGTGGATGGTTCCTTGGTTTTTATCTATGAGAACAATATTGGACACCCATTTAGTCAAGGGAGCTAGGTAGATGAAACCAACATTAAGTAGATTCTAATCTAATTCTTCCTTAATAGTGGGGGCCTTCCTAGGATTAACAACTCTAAGATGTTTTTGAAAAGTTTTATCATCCGAATAGGTTTTAATATCATGCTCAAAAATGTTGGGGTCGATCCCTAGCATCTCTTCATATGACCAAGTGAACACATCTCATAATTCTTTGAAGAGATCGGTGTAGATCTTAATTTCTTTAGGAGAAAAATCTGTACCGATATATACTTTCTCGATTTTTCTAGGGGTTCGAAAGATTTCAATCACGACAGTAGGAGAAATATTCTCCATGTTTCCTTTGGCATAAATATAATGTGTATCTAATGGAACCATGGCATGACCAACCATCTCACTCAAGGTATATCTAAATTCATCATGTTCGATCTTATCAAGCTCTCAAAGAAAATAGGATCGATGATGCATATCATCCCAAGGCCTATCTGAACCAGACATGGCCTCTAAGATAAATTCATCTTAAGGTAAAGTATTGTCGAGGAAATCATGTGAAAAATATTATTGAGTGGCCCATATGGGCTCTAAAATAGGATCCACCTTGTCCTTCCACGAGGAGGAAGGATCGAGGTCAACAGTAGCGTCTAGAATAACATTATACGTAAATTTTTCTGCTGACAATCAAATTTCCATTCCAATGTTTGATTGACCTTGGTACGACATAGTCGGGGAAGGTAGGGTCCAAGGGTTGTTTAAATACGAAGTACAGAAAGGAACGAACCTCATCAACGTCAAAGAATCACTAGAAATGGCATGAATATGGTGAACTGGTGCCATGAAATCAAAACTACCCATCAAGGAGGAATACATCCTAACACCAACATCCTCATTTTCCTACTGAGAATTATCAATCACATGGACCGAAGGTCCAACTGATGCATTAGGAATAGTGTTCACAAAGGACAACTAATAAATTGTCACTATCTTCCCTTCGTGAGGAAAACATAAATTGTGGAAAACATATGACATGATGATTGTCATGGTGATTTTCATGTCATAAGTCTAATTACATCCTAGTATTAAATTGTAGTGAGAGGCGCATCAACCACCTCGACGTCGACTTCCATAGTCTTCCCACCTAACTGGACCGAAAAGGTGAGAAGGATCTTGTGGGGTCAAAATGAACGTCCATCAAATGCGGTCAACATAGTCATAGATTGAGATAGGGTCAGAGAGCCAATGGATTTCCAATAGGTTAGGGACATCATGCAAGTTGCAACACCATCATCAATTACAATACATTTTATGGTAATTTTCATGTACTCCACATGGATTTGAAAGGCCATGTGATAAGGTAAGAGAGGCTTAACATCCATGACATCAAACCTGATAAAATTTGAGCCACATGGGTCTATACCTCCTAACATAGATAACAGGGCATTCCTTTGTGAAGGACACATCTGGAGCACCTCCAAAGCCAACATCACACATGGGGTTTGGCCCAAATCTTCATCAATTGAAAAGTTCTAGGCGGCTCTGGTATTATGATTGTGGGGAGATTTATTTAGTATTCCTTTTGGAATACAAGGCGGAGGTTTCAACTTATCGATCTACAAGGGTGTTTCCAGAGGAGGAGGAGACTCTAGACCTATAACATTCTTTGAAGATCCATAATCATGAGATTGAGTGGCTACATCAATCTAAGACTTGACCATATTAATCCATATATGGCCACCTTCATGTGCTGAGGGGTTTTGAATCCTACTCAACATATTTTCGGCGTTGGAGGTTCCTGAGTCCATATTCTTATTATGTGGAAACGAGTTTGTCAACACAACGAGCGGTTGTGATAAGAGTCTCGAGGCTTTGGGACACAAGTGGGTAAGGTGATCATATTTAAAACGTTTACAGGGAAAATTCACCTTCTACTTCTCTTTCTTTCCCTCACCAACATTATTATTTGATTTATCATTATTAGTGTCATCCTTGGCTCTATTATTATTTTTCCCACCCTTATGATTATTACCTCATGCTTTCTTATTAGTCCCTCCTGGTTGTTGGTTACCATTCGGATTAGATGACAATTGTACATAATGCACATCTGCCAAATGGGTGATGGTGGAGGATGAATTTGAATATTGTCCTTATACATGTTGGCTTAGAGGAAAATATTCCAACCAATTCATCACCAATTCTACATTCTTAGAATTTGTAGAGCCTGTGATACCATCTTCTTGAATCCCAAGATTTTGTATAGGATCATAGTTTGAACGCGGTGCGTCGGGGAGAATTTCATAAAGCATCCCAGATTGAGCATATATTAGGTCCAATATCTAGGATTTGAAGATGGATTATTCCTTAGATTTTTCTCTGTATGTAGAGACATCCTCCGAAATATAAGGCGATAAATACTTAAGGAACCATTCCAACAGAAACTCTGGAGTAATGTAAGCTTTAATCAACCTATTCCATTTGCACCACTCCCAGATGTGATCATAGATATTTGTGGATTTATCTTGGTGAAAGGTTCAAAAATGTTCTATGCTGACATCGTAATGAATCGGTAATTGGAAATGATTGAGAAAACACAATACCATCTAATTGAAAGTTCCATATGTTCCCCCTTGTATCTTAATGTACAATTTCACGGTGAGCCCTGTGAGGGTGCATTGAAATAGCCTAAAACGAATAGAATCGTCATTTAGAGAGTTAGATGAGCACCATAGATTAAAGTAGTCATGTGATCACCCGGGTCCTCACTGGTCTTTCCCTTGAATTTTGGAATTTCTGAAGGAAGCTTGGTGGGGATGCAGGGCCAAGACGGATCCTGACGCACATGTTCATTCATTAATTTCGAAAAATATATTATATTTATCATGGATGGAAAAAGGATTTAGTGTTGCAGCGTCTAAGCCCATGCTCCTAGGAAATATTGGGGTTGAGGGATTGCATTCCATCCAGGTTTATGGTATATACCATGGCCCTATCTAGTAGGATGGTATCCTCCTCCAAACTAGTTCATGAAAGGTTGTATGGGCACCATACCCACAAAAGAAACATGATAAGGATTATATATATTTCCCCCAGACGAAGGAAATTCATGCTGGGGGTTTCCCATACTGTGAAACTGACTCCCTATAGATGGAACACTAGAGGAAAGGGGAAGGTTCTCCATAATAAACGCGTTCATCGGAATCAGTGTGGAGGAATAGGGAATGAAGGACAAAATATAGGAAGTAAAATTTTCACCCATTTGAGCACTCCATCCCGGAGGACTGAAGCTAGGATTAGGCCTCGAGGAAGGAGTATTCCAACCTCCAACTGTAGGATTTTCTTGGGGAATACAACCTCCACCAAATGAGAAAGGAACATAAGGAGGCATCGTGCCCCCAGACCCAAAACTAGGATTCACATTAGCCATTGAAACGGAGGATGAGATTTATGACGTCATGTCGGGCATACCAAAAGAAAAGGGATTAGAGGTCAAAGGTATTGACTGAGAATCATGGTTTGACATATCGAAAAGAGATCTAAAAGGGTTCATTCACGTGGGTCGATTAGATATCACGGGTTGGGTAGCACTAGATGATGGAGCCTCCGGCACCCACACCGTTGAGGATGAGAGAGTCGAGGGGATCCAACTAATCATATAAGAGAAGGGATTTAAAGGACTTCTCGATACATGCACATCTGACCTAGTACTCATAGTTGGATGATCACAAGTCAAGGAGGTGGAGATATATGTACCATGTTTATTAACTCTATGCCTTTTATAAAGAAACTTCGGTAAAGGATCAAGACGTTGCGGTAACTTCAACAGACAAAGAGACCAACGAGGAGGATAGTCTTTCTCCATGATGACTCAAAACTTGAGATATAAAACAAAATCCTAAGGCCAACTAATAATCAGAGAGCACACCAAAATAAAGCAAAAAGGCCAATGCACAAAAATAGGATATAATGGTTGAAAAGGGGCCTCCTGAACTAAAGTAGGTATGTCATGCCCAAGAAGGGGCCTAAGACTCCCTTCAATAGAGTGGAGGTATCATAATCAGTTATAAAGGCCCTCGTGGGCTTGACATCCCAATCAGTCAGATCCCCCCAGAGAGGTAATCCTCCATAAATTTTGTGTGTTGTATGAACCTTATCTAACTCAGAGTACCTGCAGAATAACCCCTACAAGTAACCTATGTGGGTACCTATGTAAAGAAACTAGAGTCACCATGATGTAACCAATGCGTAGGAGAGCGATCGCAAGTCTGGTCCAACATATGGGAAGGGTAGCAAAGCCCAAAATATTGAAAGAACTGCCTCTCATGAAGGTATAAGTACTAGCAAGAGACCCGGATACGAATAGAACCCCAGAAATATATCTAATGCTAGGAAGGTATTAGAGGGATATCTCTGCAACCAACTTCACGTGACCTCATGCTTAACTCTGGTGTGAGAAGAGCCTCCTAATGTCACCGATTACACAATCAGTTTCACCACTCCCTGGTCAGACACATACGTTGAGTTTAATAGCCTTGGAGAAGTTTACTCACAAAATCCTATTCCAAGGCTCTAGGTCCTATACTTGTTTGTGTACCCTGAAAAATAAAATCGTTTCTAATCAATTTTAATTAATCAATGTTAATTTTAATGGATTTTTCTTACTCAAGAGGTGCGGTTGTGAAACTGATGGTATTATGACTCACCATATAAAAGAAGCAAATATAAAAACACTGCTAAGTACTAATCTTGAATTTCAAAGAGATGGTATGCTTCTAAATGCAATTTTTCCAATGCAATCTCTACAATTTCAATGAAGTGCAATCTTTCCAAATGTGTCAAAATCAATGCAAAGTAATCAAAAGTGAAAATGCCATAAGTACAATGCAAGTAAGAAAATAATTTTGTATTTTTGATATAATGAAAATAAAATGCAAGGACTGAATAACAACCTCATAGGAAGTCTGTACTACAAGAAAAAAGAGACAATCCAAGAAGGATACCAATAAGTGACTAATCAGACCAATATGCAAGGACAACTAATGAAAAATATGACAATAAAGAAGTTTTCCTAAAAATTCAACACTGAAAAGGTTTCCTATCACTCTGTAGGCACTTAACAGTCAGAATAGGTGTTAAGGTCCTAACCTGCACATACGTAGATCAATGTATTCGGATGTAATAAAGGTCAATATTAATAAGGACTTTCAATAAAATAGAATAAGGTGGATGTAAG
The DNA here is from genome assembly GCA_010110895.2 of Picea sitchensis. NCBI lineage: Eukaryota > Viridiplantae > Streptophyta > Pinopsida > Pinales > Pinaceae > Picea > Picea sitchensis. Next base: position 89,916 of record SNQJ01S0000411.1, on the reverse strand, counting down.
AAGACCTAATAGAAGCTTCTGCTTCTAGAAGGATCTTCCTCTAGATGCTTCTCTTAATAGACATATTTAGTATAAATTAGGGTCAAGGGTATGAGAACCCTAGCTTGGAGATTATTGTAACAGAGCGCTGCTCGACTGGAGGTTGCCCCCTCGAAGAGGCCTGTGAACATTGCTTTGTGAATCAAAGTGCTATTTCTATTGCTATTTCGTATATCATTTCTGTGTTTTGTGAAGATTATGCTGGATATTTTACTGTTATTCTGCCATTTCTAGCATTTTATTTCTATTCTACATATTTATATATCTGGTATCTTGCAAGTGGTATCAAAGCACCTTCCTTGGCAGAAATTGTGGGTATTTTTTTTCAGGGTAGAGACGTATTCCGACGTCTTTAAGCCACAGAGATCTGTCATTACACACATAAACCCGCGGTTGAGGGATTCATACACGCAGGAAATACAAGTGGTTCTTAAGCGCACATCTGTTGGCCACCCTTGTAACCCATGTTGGTACCCCTTCGAGTGGTAGTGCATCAGACAACAACTGTGTACAGATCGGCCTAGATTTCTTGAAGCCCTCTTTAGATAAACCTATCGGCCATCGGATTGCTATAGTGTCACTGAGAACAACACTCGGGAAGATACTCTCTAGTACCTAGGTAGTCAGGTAGTACGGATAAGGGTACGGTCTATCCTCCTTAGTTAGTGCCCTGAGATATTGGGCCGAGTACTACTGTTGGACCCTGCACGTATATCAGAGAGCTATAGCACAGGGCAAATCCTTGTCTGTAGAACCCTTGAATACCTAACCCTTGGGGAACATAAACATAAACATACAAAAATTAAACCGGCGAGATCTATTGCCATGCATTTGTGTTCAGGTTGCTAAGTAAATACTCTCTGGTTCATAATTTGGGGATTTCAACACTGCAACATTCTTCAGACCAAAGTATNATTTTTTCACCATTATTTGAGACCTATTCCATTAGATTCAACTCTTCTCCCTTATCACATTCATCCATATCATTTTTCTGCAAAAAATTCTGACCCCGCCCGCTCCCTTTTCAGTTCATCCATCCTCATGGCCCATACCCATAGCCAAGAACTAGAGTCTTTCTTCAACACCTTGCAATCTGGTTTCCTCGAGACCCAACAAGAAGTGCAACAACTCAGTGCTACTATTGCCTCTTGTGATGCATCCATAAATTCATCTGTAAATGTAGCCGTGCACTCCGCAATGGCGGAAGTCAAACACAAACTGAACACCCAGCTTGAATTTGTCTTTGCATCACTCTACACCAAACTCAAGATCCCTACTGATGACTCTTTTCCTGATGCACATAAAAAGACTGAAGGTGAAACCTCTTCCCATTCCTTTCAACCCCATCCCTTTCAACGGGACATACGCCTTCCGCGGGTGGATGTAACCAAATTTGATGGCTCGGACCCAACTAGTTGGGTCACTCAAATGGAACATTATTTCTCTCTCTACAACATTACAGATGACTTGGCCAAACTCCGGTATGGTGTTCTCCATCTAGATCAAGAACGCTGGCAATGGAAAAAAACTTCCTGTCAAGGGTATATTGCTTGGACCCAATTTGTAGCTGATCTTTATGAATGCTTTGACACTGACACCAACCATTTGGGTCGTTTGACAAAATTGAAGCAATCAGGCATAGTATAAGACTTCATAGTTGCATTTGAGCGTCTGGATTTTCAAACAAAGGGCATGACTGATGCTTTCTTTCAAGAGTGTTTTATCAGTGGCCTCAAGGAGGAGATTCGGGCCCATGTCCTCATGGCTCGATCTATGACTTGGGTAGAGGCTACCAAAAAAGCTAAAGAAGCACAACAAATTGTTTCCTCTCAAAACTGTAAGCCTTCCTTTATCCCTCGCCCTAAACCAGTAAGCCCCACTACTCCCTCCGCCCCATTAAAAATCCAAAAATTGACCAGGGCTTAAATGGTTGAACGCCAACTCAAAGGCCTCTATTATAATTGTGATGACAAATATTTCCTAGGCCACAATTGTAAGGAACAAAATCTTTTTATGGCCATCTTTGAGGATATTCTGGAAGAAGATGTTGACACTCCCCTTGTGCCCGAGTCACCAGAAATCATTGACATAAACCCTCCCTCCGACCCTCCCGAAGTGGAACCGATCATTTCCCTCAATGCTCTCACCAGCTTCTCTGCCCCCCAAACCCTCAAGTTAATCGGTTACATCAAGCATCGAAAGGTCATCATTATGGTTGATAGTGGCAGCACCCGCAATTTTATTCATCGTCGCATTGCCCAAGAAACCCATTGCTACATCCATGCTGTCAACAATTTCCAAATCATGATTGCCAATGGTGGTTCTATGAAATGTGGCGGGCGCTGTGAAAATGTGCATCTCCAAATTGGTGACTACCACCTAAAATCCCATATGTTTGCTATTGCCATGGGTGGTTGCGACATTGTGTTGGGTGCAGAATGGCTAAGGACTTTGGGTCCCATTCTCATGGATTTTCATAACTTAACCATGCAATTCAACCAAGGAGGCCACCAATATAAATTTCAAGGCATCATTGTTGGTTCACCTGAGGTCATCAGTTCTCATCGCATGGAAAAACTGCTCAAAAAAGGTCATTCTGGTGCCATTGCCCAACTCCATGCCATACAAGCCACATAGACCCCACCAGTGCCCCAAGACCTCCAAGCCCTCCTTTATAAACATCAAATGGTATTTTCCACTCCCCAAGGACTCCCTCCTTCCCGCAGTGTCCATGATCATTCCATTCCCCTTGTCCTGGGAAGCCTTACCCCAATATACGTCCATATCGCCACCCCTTTGCAAAAAAAATGAAATTGAAAAAATGGTCCAGGAACTCCTTATTGTCGGCGTCATCCATCCTAGTATGAGCCCTTACTCCTCTCTGGTCGTCATGGTACTAAAGAAAGAAGGTTCTTGGAGAATGTGTCCTGACTTTCGTGCTCTCAACAAACTAACCATCAAAGACAAATTTCCCATTCCTATCATTGATGACCTCCTGGATGAATTGAGTGGCACCCAATTATTTACCAAACTTGATCTTCGCTCGGGCTATCACCAGATACGTATGAAAGAGGCCGACATTCTCAAGACCACCTTTCACACTCATGAGGGCCACTATGAGTTTTTGGTCATGCCCTTTGGTTTGTGTAACGCCCCCTCCACCTTGCAGAGCCTCATGAACCATGTCTTCCGCCCTTTTCTCCGTCATTTTTTCTTAGTTTTCTTTGATCATATCCTCATCTATAGAAAAACTTGGACATACCATCTTACTCATGTGGATCAAGTTCTCCACCTACTCTCTCAGCACCGACTTTTCCTGAAACAATCCAAATGTGCTTTTGGTGCCTCAGAAGTAGAATACTTGGGTCATCTAGTAGGAAAGGATGGTGTCAGGGTGGACCCGAAAAAGATTGAAGCTATGCAAGACTGGACACACCCAAAGACTCTCAAAATCTTGAGTGGATTTTTGGGCCTCACAGGGTATTATCGCAAGTTCGTTAAGAACTACGGAAATATTGCAACACCTCTCACATCTCTCGTCAAAAAGAACTCTTTCACTTGGACTCCAGCAGCTGCTCAAGATTTTCAAACCTTGAAGACGGCCATGTGCACCACTCCGGTTTTGGCCCTTCTCGACTTCACAAAGACCTTTGTGTTGGAATGTGATGCCTCAGGGAAAGGAATCGGCACTTTCCTTATGCAAGAGGGTCGACCTTTGGCCTTCACTAGCAAGCAACTGTCTGAAAAGAATCTGGGCAAACCCATTTATGAAAAAGAAATATTGGTGATTCTGCATGCCGTTGAGTTGTGGCATCCATATCTCTTGGGGCAACGCTTCCAAATTAAGATAGACCATCAAAGCCTCAAGTACTTTCTGGAACAACACATTTCCTCCTAGGAACAACAAAAATGGGTGACTAAGCTCTTTGGATATGATTATGAGATCATTTACAAGAAGGGCAAAGACAATGTCGTGGCGGATGCACTGTCCTGGAAATA
>SNQJ01S0000411.1:27160-84399 GCA_010110895.2 Picea sitchensis | reverse complement strand
AGATGCTTCTCTTAATAGACATATTTAGTATAAATAAGGGTCGAGGGTATGAGTACCCTAGCTTGGAGATTATTGTAACAGAGTGTTGCTCGAGTGGAGGTTGCCCCCTCGAAGAGGCCTGTGAACATTGCTTTTGTTAGGACCACACAATGTACCTTTTTGCCTATACTTTTTGCCACCATTATACTCTTGATCACCTACATTTAGACTCATACTATCACTTTATCTGATCATCTCAAAGGTATACAACGTCCCTTCTCATTACTATACCTTTAAACTGTTTTGCATGATATTTTACATCACTCTCATACTTAACTATTGATTAGAAATGCATAAGTGTCCAAAACTGCAGATTTGCATTTGCGGCCTATTGCTGAAACACAGAACTGTCCAAGGTCGTCGTTGCTGAAACACAGAACTGATGCTGAAACACAGAGTTGCTACACAGTCCGAGGTCGCAGATGTTGAAACACGGAGTTGCCTTATAGTTCGAGGATGCAGATGCTGAAACATGGAGCTGTTACACAGTCCTGAGTGCAGATGCTGAAACACAGAGGAAACCGCCAGAAACGACGATGCTGAAACACAAGGAAGACGCCATAGTCAGTGGTCAACGCAGTCAGAGCGCAATTCACGTGGCTGAAACAGCCCGTGAATTGTGATGCTGAAACAGCATCAACAATGAGAAGAAGCTGTTACACCAGCCGTAACAACAATACCTCGTTCAGTTCCTGTAATAGCATTCGGTTGCGTGAAACTAGGACATCCTATGCTGATTTAGAAAGAAGATCCGATTCAGGATAGGATTCAGATATACATTGTAATTATTGTATCGAAGGGATTTCCTCTTTAAATTAGAGGAAATCACCATTCGAGATATCCAAGTTTTGATGTATTGAAGCAACTCCAGAGAAGCGGGACGTATTCTATTCTTCCAATTTGTAATGTGATATTTCGATAGATGAATATAAGACTGCTTTGAGTATCCTTCTCTAGCCTTTCGTCTAGGGGAATCTTGTGAGAAGGGAGGGCCCACCTTCTTCACAAGATTCACCCATTAGTTAGAAGTGTGTTAGTATAATTTTTGTTCATGCTTTGTTTAACTGTCGTTTGTTGAAACACCATTTTTAATGGATTCCGCTTTGCTGAAACACTACTGATTCTGTCTTAGTTTATTGAATGGAATTTGTAATTCTTTTGATCAGCAATCTTGTGTGATGATTTTATAAGGTTAGTAGAGGTTTGGTTAAAGGTTCCTGCTCAAACAGGAAGGGATCAAAACACCTTGTCTTCTGTAGATTTCATTTACTGTTGCAAGTGTGCTAGCCAGAGATTTGGTTAAAGGTTCCTGCTCAGACAGAAAGGAATCGGAACATCATACCCTCTATAGAATTCATTTACTACTGCAAGTGTGCTAGCCATAGGTTCGGTTAAAAGGTTCCTGCTCAGACAGGAAGGAATCCAAATACCTCGACTTCTGTAGATCTCATTTACTGCTGCAAGTGTACTAGCCAGAGATTTGGTTAAAGGGTTCCTGCTCAGACAGGAAGGAATCACAACACCTTGTCTTCTGTAGATTTCATTTACCTCTGCAAGTGTGTTAGCCAGGGATTGGGTTAAGGGTTCCTTCTCAGAAAGGAAAGAACCAAAACATCCTGTTCTCTGTAGACTTTCATTGGTGCTAGCCAAAAAATGGGTTAGGGATCCCTACTCAGAAAGGAAAGGATCAGACTGCCTTGTTCTCTGTAAACCTCAACCTCACAAGTGTGCCAAAACAGAAATAAGGCTGAAGGCTCCTGCTTAGAAAGAAAGGAACCAGGTGGCTTTGTTCTCTGTTAGATAGAGTTAATTGTTTTATGCATTACTGTTTTCATGAAAAGAGTGTTAGCACTGAAGTCTCTGTTTGAGAGTAAGGGTCCTGTTCTCTGATTGCAGAATAGTTGTTCTTTCCCATTGCAAGTAATATTTTAATGTAATCCAGGATTCTTAGATTGATCTTTAAGGAATTGCAATAGGGAAGTTACTTTCCTGTGATTTAATTCAGAGCTTCAGTTCATTCAAGCAAGTATAATTAGTATAAGTTTATTTACTACAACACTAAGTTGCTTTTGGAATTGAGCATATATAGTGTGTGGTTATCTTTGAAATAAAAGACTTCCCTGGGTTGATAATTTATGTATCACTTGATTGTTTAAATCAATTAAGCAATTATAGTGACCAACAGCTTTCTGAATCAAAGTGCTATTTCTATTTCTATTTCATATATCATTTCTGTGTATTGTGAAGATTATGTTGGATATTTTACTGTTATTCTGCCATTTCTAGCATTTTATTTATGTTCTGCATATTTTATATATCTGGTATCTTGCAATAGGGACCCAAGAAGACTCATAAACCAACAAAACTCACCCAACAAACACCAAACTCAACCATCAAGACTTAAGAGATTATGTATGTGATTGTTTGAGCAACAAGAACATATTATCACTCCCTAAAGGCAAACAACTCGCGTATGTACTCGTCTATCAAGGGAAAAACCATGTATACCAAAGGAAAAACTGCCAGGGCAAGGATTAAGACAAGAAACTTAGATGCAAGGAAAAATACGGGCTATCAAGACATGGAAACTCAGGAAAACAAAGAGAAAATCAAGGAGAAAAACACTCAAAGCCCCCAAAAAAGAGATATCCCCAGTGGAGTTGCTAATTCTGTTACGAGGAAAATTTATCTATGGCTAGGGGTAAACCACAACAGATGAAACAAAACCCTAAAATCAACTATAATTTCAAGTATTCTATATATATGAAATGATAACAAGACAAGGCTCAAATCCTACCTCGTTCGAACATTCAAATATGACCACCATTGAGTACGCGACCCAAAGATTTATACCTGCAACTTGTCCTCAACAACCAACATACGCAAGCATATTGTGATAATATATGATGTCATAATATAAATTAGCATAATCCATTAACATACATGACAAATACGCCCATGGAATAGTAATTCAAATATTTGCAAGATATCAATTGGATGAGAAAATAATATTTATATTAAAATAATTAGCAGAAATACATAGGTGACAAACTTTTGTAACGACACATATCGGAACTAAGAAACTAAGTCCTTTCAGCTAGGCCTCCATGAATTCAATCATCCACAAATTCAAGCTCATATATAGGAGCCAATGAGATTCTCCATCACAAAGAAGGAATATATTGGGGGCTAAACATAATAAGTTCAGACTTTCAAGGACAAAGGGATGCAAACTCAATATGAAGTGAAATTTATCTAGAGTGTCTTTTCTCTCAAAGTTGAATTGTCCAATATATTCAAGGCTTGGATATGGCTTAATTTATATCCTCCAAATGGAATTGAAGAGGAAATTCGAAGAATTTCCAATATATGGAAGGTCAAGGATCATGGATATCATGACATGGCATGGAAACCCAACATATTTTTTAATTTTTGAGCACCAAACCCAATGTATGCAGGTTGTAGTGGAGAAACTTGCATATACGATTGTTGTATAACTGATGGGGTGTGTATATGTATAAAAAAGTGCATTTTTGTCTCTGGAGTGAACAAAAAGGGGACTTCAAGTCTTTAGAGGGAAATGAAAATCCATCCGAGCAGGCTGCATTAAGTGAGACAAAAATTGTTGTAACATGAATGCCTCATTCTATTGTTTCTGACCATGATCCCACTTTCACCATCACTTTTTGGCAGGAATTGTTACAACTCCAGGGAACCCAATTACATCTCACAACATATCATCCTCAGACTGATGGCCAAACTAAAGAAGTCAACAATTGTTTGGAAACCTATTTGAGGTGTTTTGTATCTGATTGAAAAAATCAGTGGGTTTAGTGGGTTCATTGGTTACCCCTCGTTGAATGGCAGTACAACACTTCTTACTGAACAACCACTCAGATGACTCCATTTGAAGCAGTCTATGGAAAACTTCCACCTTTATTTTTATCATACATTCCCAGTGTCTCCAAGTTTCAGTAGGTGGATCAAACTCTTACAGTCCACACAACCATCCTCCGTACTCTCAAAGAAAATTTGGTGATGGCTCAGAATCACATGAAACAACAAGTAGACCAGGGTCATTATGAATGTGAATTTTCTTCATATGCAACCTTATAATCAAACTTCACTCAAATCCCAACACTGTCAGAAAATTGCCCCCAAATTCTATGTTCCTTAATGTATTCTCAAGAGATTGGGGTCTGTGGCCTACCAATTAGAGTTTCCTAGTCACTCTAAGATCCACCTTGTTTTTCATGTTTCCTTCTTAAAGAAAGTGATCATCACTAAGTTCCATACTCATACCAATCTACCTGAGTTGGATGAAGAAGGTTCCATTTGGTTACAACCACAAGAAGTCTTGGACAAGCGGGAGTGTCATCTTCACCAATGCACTATCAAGAAATTTCTAATTTAGTGGAAGGGCACACAGCTAGAAGATGCCACATGTGAGTTGGCCACCATTATGCAACAATTTCCCCATATCAAGCCTTGAGGAAAAGGTTGCTTTTAAAGGGGAGGGAATGTTACAGACCTAACCTTCCTAACCCCTCACATAGGTAGAATAATATAGTTTTCATGTAATAAAGGATAGTATTAATAAGGCCTAGTAATAAGGAAGAATAATTCAAATGTAAGAATATCTAATAGAATCTTCCGCTTCTAGAAATATCTTCCTCTATATTGCTATTTTGGTAGATGGATTTAGTATAAATAGGAGTCGAGGGCATGATAAGTCTTGTCTTGAGAATTATTGTAATAGAGCGTTACTTTGTCGGAGGTTTCCCCCTCAAAGAGGCAAGTGAACATTGTTTCCTATCAATAAAGGTATTATTTTGGTGTTGTGGTTTCATATATTGTGTTGTTCCATTGTCATTCTCTGCAGTATTTCTATTTTTTGTTATTATAATAGATATGGTACCTTACATGTATGTTCTTTTTTTTGGGTGGTCTGTCTCTACGAATATTGCTTCATACCCTCATCAACATTTTGTCATGACCCCTTGTGGGAGAATAGCCCATCATTCCCATGTCATCCCCTCACGTTCTTGTAAGGAGACAAATGTAGTAGTCAAGTTATATTAGGATTTTTCCCCTCAGAAGGACTAGGCGATCATGATTCCCCTAGAAGAAAAAGGAAAATTGGTAAGAGAGTTCAAGGATGATGTTGAAAATTAGGTGGGAGGTATCATATAGGATCTGGCTTGCACCAAAACCTGAAATTCAAAGTTTTATAGGTTTCTTGATCTCTACTAGCACACCAAAACAATGGTGGCACTCGGGATGCTACCCAAAGACCAATGTTTCCAACAGCTAAAGCATCGTATGGAGACTTTGGAGGCACAAAATACTCATCTCATCTCGGTGGCTACCTAGATTCCCAAGCGACACAATGGCTCCTTCCATCTTCCTTCCACTAGTCATCCATGGGTGTCATTGAGATGTTATTGTCCCATCAACCTCCCAAGTTCTTCGTGCCACTGTTTAACATGAAATACAACGGTTTTAATATAGTTATGTTCTAGTTTTTGTATGTCCAGGCTATAAGGAATATCCTTATAATTTTCATTATAGACCGTTGGTTATTTAGGTTTATGTTTCTCTAACTCCTTATTTTCAAATTTTAGCCTGGTTTCCCCTAGGGGCAGGTTCAAAAATTTGGCACCTACTGATTTCATAATTATTTCTAGAAATTTCTTGGTATTTGAACCACCACAAAAATATATGTACATTCTATCAATATTAATATAGATCCTACTTACTTAAAAAAAAAAACAATCCAAACACATTTGCTTGAATATCGTAATTCCATGGTGGCATCACGAACCTACTAGAATTCACCACTATTGCCAATATGCATCCTGCAATATATTAATAAATGTTGTATAGGGTGAGATATACATGTTGGATATTGTTGGTTGTTTAGACATTTCTGCCTAATAATATGATTGAAAGATGTCGAAATATTCATCAAAACGATATGTGGAAGTTCTATCTTCATGGAAATCATGTTCTAGACTCATATTAAGGTGGAATAGGGTGGGATATACACCATTAGATATAAAATCATTTATATACAAAAATATATATTCCAACCTATCCAACTATGTTGCGGGGTGCATATTGATTAGCAACCAACACAATTGAGATGGGAAATAATATTATATAATGTATGGGGGAAGGCACTTGTGATGCAGGATCATCCTGCCTCCAAAATCAAGCATGTTTGACTTGACCAAGGGGTATTGGGTTTATTTGAATTTAATTGTGTAATTGATGAAAATTCATGTGTTTGAAGGAATTCTAGAAAGCTTGTATTAGTTGTGGAATGCATTGTAATTGATTTAGTTCTCGAGAAAGGTGAGGCTTAGAAGAGATTTTAGGGATTCGTTGTTATTTTTTGGATCCTAGAGGGATCTTAGGATGTGAATTAGGATCTGAACCAAAAAACCGAAATTGGTTTCAATCTTGTGTGTGTATATGCATTGTAAGCCTACGAGCATAACAATGGCCAATCAAATGATGAATCAGGGTAGAGAATGAGAAATGTCATTAGAGAAAGAGTCCTTATGTAACCCTATGTACAGTATGTGTACAATTGAGTAATGGAATCACTCTATTTCAAGTGTTAATTGGTGTTGACTGAAAAACCTTGTTCTTTGCAAGAATTATATGTCTCTATATATTGGGTAAGATCGAATTGCAGGTATCATAAAACATGATTATAGTCCATATTTGGACTTGCCTAAGTCATTTGTATGGAGGTGTGACGAGCGTGAACGTGGAAGAGAAGGGATCGAATCAAATTCCTTAGAAAACGAGCCAAAAAAAGCCTCTTACGAGTTGAGAGAAATGAGGATCGTAGATCATTGATCAATCGCATAGATCAATTATCCCAAATGATCGTTGAATGATTGTTGATAAAAGGACCATGTTGCAAGCAGAATAGATCTGAGCTGTCAAATATAATCGGGATCAATACTGATCGTCGATCTTCACCGGATCAAAGGAATACTAAGAAAGAGAAGTGTGAAGACTCTTACAATCTGGTGTCCACCAAACTGGACTAGCCAGTATTCCAGCTCGTGACCAGATCATCTAGTAACCATTGGATCGAGATAGTGAGAGGATGAAGGTGAAGCAACAAATTCCCAACAGTCTGATGCCCGAAATAGATGATACCATCCATTTAAATAAAGGATCGATGGTGTAGAGGGAGATCGGATCAATGAAAGTGTTCAACACTTATCGTGTCAGATCGAGCATAGGGAAAGCCAAGTGTAGAGAGAATTCTGACAGTACGGGGACGATACACATCAGCACATGTGTATAATAAATAAGAAAGAGACACATGTACCATTAAGGAAGTTACAAGTGTCAGTGTCCATTCAATAATTGGAGCATGTGAAAATCATAGATTGAGGTGACAAGTGGTAGACTACCCAATGTCGACATGTGGCAGATCCACATCAGCAGTTCCACGTGGTTACTGACACGTCATACCGGATCAGGTCTTGGGAGTGTGTGGTAATTCAAAACATTTCGATGGTATGGTGACAATTGATGTCAAATTGATGTAAGTCTTCAACTGACCCACGACTTGCGTGGAATTTGTGTAAAGGATGAATCAACAGCCCAGAGTAGAGATGTGAGATCGTCGATGATCGAGTCCTTTGTATGGACCGTTGATCATTTAATTTGATCAATGGAAGAGATTATATCTTCCACCAAATCAGGACAAGAAGGGAGTAAGTTCATGACGATTGAAAGTAAGTCAGTGGTATGACATCCAATAAACCCTTGGTTCCAACCTATGGTCATATGTGGAGGAGCACTTGGAGTTTAAGCACTCAGGAGATAAGTGTAGAGTTTTGAGCACTTGGTTGCGTAGAGGATTCACGCCAGGGTTTAAGCGGTGTGGATAAAGCACCGAGAGGTCTTGTGTAGAAAGAACTAAGGATATTGGGCCCGTATCAGAATCAATTTGCAACCCACATATTTTAGTATGGCGTTGATCGTCACCCAAACACGTGAATTATTGAATACAATACATAGATTAATCTTGAGCTCCAATTAGAAGATATGAAAGATTAACCTTTAGTAAACTTTTATTTGAAGGATAGTGGGTCCCACCGCAATCATCACATGATTAAAGAACTAGTTCCTTTCTTGATTCTCTGATATTTGACATTGATAAACTATACAATACATCTTATTTGAAGGAGATGAGAATTACATGAATAACAAATCATCTAAAGTTAAAATCTCAATATTTTCATGTTGAACGTTCAACACCATTTTCTTTTCGATCTAAGAAAATCGTCTCAATACTTTCATGTTGAACGTTCAACACCATTTTTTTTTAGATCTAGGAAAATCGATAAATAATCGAGATTAACAATACGATTCTCTTAAAATTATTGGGACTCTAAATTCTTTATGACCTACCAAGTAATATAACAAACTTTAAAAAACAAATTAGAATAACGAATAATTACTTTGATTAATCAAATATATGCTTTTATATACAAGCTTATCCATTTGAATATTGAAATTACATCATATTATATTGTTGATGTGATGAAGAATCGCCTAATTTTAATTCAATTCTAGAGAGGGAAATAAATATTATTTCCTATACATTTTAATTCTAGAGAGGAGACCATGGTGACCAATGCGTCATGTTTTATGATCTTGTTACGCTCCTCCCTGCGAAGCGCGTGCTGTCAAATATCTCATTGTTGCTTTAGAGGGGAACAATTTGGAGATTAATTTGAAAAACCACGTTTATTCAAATTTTAATATATGATTTTTTAAATTAGTTTATGTTTATTTTAATTCAAGATTTATCAAGTGTTAGGGGATCAAATTCCTCCAGATATAATATTTTTTTAGAGTGTAAAATGTGAGGAAAAGTTTGTATCTTCAATTTGATCCTTCTCAAACTTGATAAATCTAAAATTAAGATAGATGTACACTAATTTTAGTAGTTGGTAATTGTATCAAAACTTAAGATGATAATCGTTATGTGTATGTATATGTTTTAGATGAATTTAATCTTTTGAAATTTAGTAAATATCATTGATAACATAGATAGTACTATCAAAAAGTCCACTTCAAAAGTTAAATGAGTACAACTATGGTTTTGTTGGAAAAGTTTTGGTGCCCTTTGTAAAATATATTCAATGGTTAAATTGTAACATTTTTTAACAACTATTGTTTTTACTAATTCAATGAAATGAAAATGTATTTGTAAGATGATTTATGTCCATAATGTGATGAAAGGAACACACCATGTCTATCCAAGCAAGTCAATACTAAGGCTACTAACAAGTGTGTTTGTTTTCATAAATGGAGAAGGAGAGGATCTTCATGGACTATGTTGTGACTAAAATCAACATATCGAAACAATTTCCTCTTTATTTATAAAAAAATCCATTCAAAAACTTAGTTCCTATTTGCTAATCTATAACTTCTTGCAAATAGAAATACTATTTCCAAAAAATGGTTTTTCTTTACTTACTTCAAGTAATTTGGTTATTTTATCAATAAAGGAATGACAATTACAATCTTTCCTTAATATTAATTTAAGTTTTAGATGGACCATGACTACTAACAATAGTTTATGTTGAAACTTATGTTACAAGCCATTTCCTTAGGTATATATATAGCAACATGCAAATGGGAATCAATGGACTAAATCAATTTCTTATGTATCATTTTTAAAATTAATCCACTCTTCATCAATTTGTTTTGTATCATTTCTTAAATTAATGCACTGAATCAATTTTCTTTGTCTCATCACTAAAATTAATGCACCCTATTATTTTGTGTCATATCATTACTGAAATCAATGCAACTACTTGATTACATCTAGGTGTATCATGTTTCTTTATAAAGGTCTATACTTAAAAACTTAGTTATTATATTACTTCTAAAATTAATGGACCATTTTGTGACTAAAATCAATGCGTTGAAACAATTGCATCTTTCTTTATAAAAAGTCCATTCTTAAAAACTTAGTTATTATATTAGTTCTAAAAATAATAGACTATATTTTTACTAAAATAACGTGTTGAAACAATTTCATGTTTCTTTATAAAATGTCCATTGAATTTTATCTACTAATCTATAACATCTTGCAAATAAAAATATCATTACCAAAAACAAATCTGAGAATTCTCACCCTATGGCCCTCTATACTTGGAGATGTTGGAACTTGTTATTAACAATGGATATGACACTAAAGCTAGAAATTAGACTTATCTCATCTCTTATATGTATATTTTGGATGAATCGAGCTATACGTATCTCCCTTTGAACTTTCAACAATAAAGATAAACGAGTTTTTAAGAAAGTTGATTGTTTCTCTTACTAAAAGATTTGATTTTTTTAAATAACATACTTGTTGAATTTAGCATTGTGTCCCTCCATTCCTCGCCAAAAGAGAGATTCATGAAAGTGAGGTATAGATGGAAAGAAAAGGAATATGAGTATAGTGGAAATTGGACCAAGTTCAATGAATGTTCACAAACTTTCATCCAAGTGGAATGAATTTATATGTTCACAAACTTTCATCCAAGTGGAATGAATTTATGTGTTGCTTTTGTTTAAATACTGGTGATTGGCATTCCTTAAGTTGAGTTATCATGATTGATAGTATTTAAGAAGCTCATTTTGGATATTGGGTTAAGTGTTTCTTGCAAGTTTTGTGATATGGTTTAACTTTTTATCACAGATTCTAGATCTGGTAATTATGGTAGAGATTAATGCCTGTGGGTTTTGGTCTAATGAAAATTGTACTYTAATAAATGGTATTAGAGCGATAGGTCTCAAGTTTGAAACTCGTTCGGCATGTGTTGARAGGATATTGYTGGACATTGTGTTCAATGTTTCTCACAAGTTTCACTATACGRGTTAACCCCCTATCGTGGATCCTAACTTTGGCGATTGTAGAAGAAGCTAATGCCTACGAGTTTTGGTCTAACAACAATTATAGTCCAACAATTTATCAGTCACCTAAATAAGTAATAAACTCTCAACCTTAAAAAATTTCTCCATAAATTTATCCAAGACAAAATTATACAATAATTAAACACAACATTTATTTTCAATTATAACATGTGAGTGAATGAAAAATGGATTTGTTGAATCATTTGGAAAGCTTCAAACATCTTTACACTACACAAATGCTAATAGTGTTGCTACATGTGCAATGCATAAACTTATGCAATAATATTATTTTTGTTGATTATATGAATTCACATACATGTACATAATACATATTATTATTTTATGTAGATCCCAATTACTTTTACTATAAGATTTGACTGATGGAGTGCATGGATTAAAACTATATATAGTTATTAAATTAAAATTAAAATCAACATTGCATACTTTTTATTTAGTTGATATTTTATAACATTGTATACTTTTTATTTAGTTGATATTTTACAACATTGTATATTTTTTATTTAGTTGATATTTTATTATTTTTTTAAAGTGTTAATATTAATATTAGTGTTATGTTAAATATGGAAATAATTACACATATTCCTTATATGGAATATTCCTTATATTAGGTTATTAAAAAGACCTATCAACATAACTACAACATCATTTTAAATAATTTGAAAACTTAGAAAACCATTAATATTACATACATGAATTTTTAAGTTAAATATCTTATTTCCTAGTCATTTATCTTTATTTTATCAAATTTCTAATTATTTGGTTAAATTCATTCCTTTCCTATTTCATCAAATTTCTCAACATAACTACAACATCATTCTAAATAATTTGAAAACTTAGAAAACCATTTAATGTTACATACATGAATTTTTAAGTTAAATATCTTATTTCCTAGTCATTTACCTTTATTTCATCAAATTTTTAATTATTTGGTTAAATTCATTCCTTTCCTATTTCATCAAATTTCTAATTATTTGGTTAAATTCATTCCTTTCCTCTAAAATAAATGGTTACATGCCTGATTATATACATTTAGACGTTAGTTTTGAATGAGTTTATGTGTTCACCTTTCCTTCTATTGACCTATTTTGCTTGCATCTCTGACATTCTGGGTTTTTTCTTATACATGTTACCTATGGTTAGGACTTTTCTCCCCTCTTTGCCTCTTATCTATTAAATACTTGTTACCTTTGGTAAGGTTTTTTCTCCCCTCTTCACCACACCAATATTTTCTTTTCGCATAATTAATGGTTCTTTTGTTGTTTTTAGGACTCCATTATTAACATAAGTTAGTGGATGGATTCTCATATAATATATTAGGACTCCTAGTGGTTTGAATGTTTAAAGAGGAGGGTTATGCATTTTAGATAGCCACGTGAAAAACATATTTGTTACAAAATGTACTCAAAATTGATCTTCATATGTAATTGTGGATCAAGAATTAATGTAAACCACAATAATATGCTTGGTAATGATTTTTAAAATTTACAACTGGTTGGGTTGTATCAAATTTATTATTCTGTTGAGAGGTACTTTATAGCTTTGTATGGAGGAGATGTTGTCATGTACATACGTTCATAACATTACATTAAAAAATAATTAAAAATATTTATTAAATTGTATAGTAAAAATGATTTATCTGATGCACTTAATGTGAAGAAATCAAGCAACTCAGATAAATTAATCCCCTTGTCATTTGAGGTTGCAGATTTTAAATATCCAACAAAATAAAAGAAATTAATTAATAATTTCAGGGACGATGTTGGATCGGCATTTTGGTTAAGTTTTGAGATCTACACCAAAATAAGTCAAAGAAGAAAAGGAAGTTAGAATATGGACTAGAGGGCATGATGGGAGCAAACTTTAAGGAGTCAAAGTGCATGATAGGAGGAAGCGCAACGGAGCGACACGTAAAAGGAGGAAAGTAGTTAGGATTTTTTGGACATTTTTTCCACATTGTAATGACCTTAGCCCTATTTTGATGTATAAATATGTAATGGGTTTTGGGTAGAATGGGTTCGAGATATGAGAATTTCTTAGTTCTTTTTGGGGGAATTTGAGTCAAGTTTTGGAAGAAGTTTTGAGGTATGAAGGAGGAGTGAGGCTCGCACTGCAACTTAATGGCTAGGTAGGTTTGAGTAATGTTAATATTGCATATTTTGTAGCACAGTACGCAGATGTAAGAAGATTACCAGTGACTAATAAAATAAGCCATCCATTGAGAACACAACCCAAGTTGGGTGAAAAATGTTAAACTATTGTGTCGTGACATGTTGTGTTTGCATGTTATGATGTTTACTGTTACTATGCAATGATGATAATGCTTATGTATGTTGAATGTGTTATTCATATATGATTTTATAATGTCGCACACTGAAGTAGTTGGTGAATGAATGTATATCAAGTAAAATAATGTCTTGCACAGGGTATGTCGCATGATAAGTAACTGTTATTTTAATGGAAACTGCACACGAGTAGATGGTTAGTAAGAACATGAAGAATGTCTTAATTCCCCTCATCACTATAGAACCTTGGTTCCTGCAGCCTCTCTATATGTCATGGTTGAGACTTCACTTTCTTTCATGTGATTCTAAAAGGGCTAGTGTCTAAGGATTTTGTTAGTATATTGATGATTAACCCTGGGTTTACCCACTGCTCGCCAACAAATGGTTCTGTTGTGGGACTAGGAACTGTAACTAAGGGGAATGTTTTGGAGGCTGAATCAGGAGGATATCACAAAATGGATAGAGAGGAAGCAACAAGAATTTGCTAGGGAACTGAATAGGAACGCATGGCTTAGTGACAAACAATGGTTGCAAAGGTATGTGTTCAAAGATCTTCATGAAATTTTCTTTGATGAATTTTAGATAATTTTGACTGAATGGTTAGAAAGGATAGTGGAGAATGTTGGGAGATATTGAGTTGAGGCTATGTGAATCTGGACCCTTGAATTGATCAGATAGTTGAATACAGTAAGTAATAAAGTTTCTTGCACGATTGATTTTTGGTTGAATAGTGTACTGGGGGGGTTACATTATAGAGTTTGCAATAGGTTGTACCCAGTCTTATAGTGTCACAGAGAGGGAATTTTTCAAGGTTCCGCATGGAATATATTTGAGCACACTGTCTACCTGGATAAAAATGTTATTGTGCGACAAGAATTTTATGAAGACGGAGTCTGATTTCTAAGCACCTTCACGCACATAGTGGGACTGGGGGATGACTAGAGGATGGCATAAGAGTGGAAAGGTTGAGTAAGAAATAGATGGACTGAGGATGCCAAGAGAGGAATAAACTGACTTAGACAGAGAGATTGGAGTATTGTGCTATACGAAAAGAGTAACACATAGAGAAGAAGGAGATTGTGGCTGAGAGAGAAGAGAAACACATAGTGTTTGAGAAAAGAGACTCATGTGTAGTACTTCAACTCACACCATACAGAGAAAGGAAAGAGAAAAAAAAGGATCCTCAGTATAGTCCAGTAGTAGAAGGAATTCCATCTCAAATCGAAATCTGTGTCGAACTCACGACCCCATGTGCATCACCTAGATCTGAAGAAAAAACCAGAACTTTGTCAAGAGAAATTGTAGTTAGTGGAGGAAGTCAAAATAATAGTCAGAATAGTGGAAGTAGCACAATGAATCAGAGTCAGTCAATATCACTGAAGGTAAGTAATATATAGAATACAATGGAAAGAATAGATCATACATTAAGAATTCCTAAATTTTAGGGAGCAAGGTTGGAAGACCCTGAGAAACACCTATTTGTATGCGACACGATATGGACTGCGAAGAATTTCCAGGATGAGGCAACAAAGAT
This sequence comes from Picea sitchensis, assembly GCA_010110895.2. NCBI lineage: Eukaryota > Viridiplantae > Streptophyta > Pinopsida > Pinales > Pinaceae > Picea > Picea sitchensis. The sequence continues at coordinate 69,573 of SNQJ01S0000411.1, read as the reverse complement.
TGCGCAGTTAGCCATGACGTTTAAAGGTCACATACAGTTATGGTACATGAACTACCATATGACTACACTAGAAGGATAGTTAAGGACATTAATAGAAATTGGACAAGCTTTGTTAAAATAATTCTGGAAGTCGAAATCTGAATCATATTATATCACATAGATGAAAGTGATTAAGCAAGTAAATAATTAGAGAGTTTGGGATTACGATCAAAGATTTAAACATGTGATGGGTATATTAACATTCCAGATTCCTAATGAACAACAAAAAGAATGGTTTATTACAGGTCTATTGTCTCACATTTGTTGTCCATTGACACAGTAGAAGGTCACGTTGCAGCCAAAAGCATTAGAAATTGTGATGAATTTGGAAACATCTCTCATAGGAGATGGCGCAAGAATGGCACATATACAATCATAGTTAGTTGTGCTAAGGATTCAGTTGTTAGAAATAACAAAGGAAAAGGAAAAGAGTGAACACGTTTGGTGTATTACATGTAAGAAAGAATTCCATCGTAAATATGAATGCCCATCATTTGTGTAGTATATGGCTATAGGAGCAAGGAACACATTGGCAAGAGGAGTAGGGTATTGTGAAATATGAAAGACATGGGGATACCATTCGCCTGCTTGTCCATTATTGAAAAAGTACAAGAGCATGCCAAAGAATTTTTTCTGTAAATTTTGCAAATATGTAGGAAACGATGAAAAATATAGTTGTGCATTCGACTTAATGAGAAAGTGCACTTCAGATGCATACATAATCCAAGAAGAAAATTTTGCAGCAAAAGGAGGGTTTCCACAGTACAGTACTCTGAGAGGATTTAATTAGGGTTGACGAGGAGGATTCGGTAGAGTTTGAGGATGTGGAGGATTTGGTTGAGGAGGACGAGGACCAATAATTTTTTATAATTGCAATCAATCGACACATTTAGAAAGAGACTTCCTGAATCCTTGCACGATGTGCATGTGCTATAGAGCATTGGACCATACGATAGAATATTTTTCTCAACTAATAAAGAAATGGAAGAAAAGAGGGAACGAAAACCAACATCAGAATCAGAATCAAAACTAGAGCCTGTAGATGATAACAACTAAGGAGTGTGACGATTAGCCCAGAGTAGCAGTTGTTATGCACGAAGGAACAAGAAATGGGTTTGTTGCAATGGAAAAATGGAAAGGGTTTGAGCAATGGATAAGGAAATAAGTTGATCCTATGCCAACCTTTAAACCACAGAAAGAGAAAGATACATATCAACAAGATAGGAAGGAAATACTAGGACCATACTAGATAAAATCAACATCAAAAGCTCCACCAGTATATGTTATTTCGTCAGTTTATGATCGCACCATCCCATAAAGGTCTGTCAAAAACGTAAATACTTTGAAATAATTTCTAAAGAGTTTTTTGGAGTTGATTCATGATGAAACAACATTGAATGCAATACATGGGATGATTGATCAGTGTACCCAAGATAGAGAAATACTTATGACACAGAGAGAAATGAACCAAGTATTGCAGAAGAAGAGGATACAAAAAGAATTCAGATTAAGTGCACAAATAGGAGAGTGTGACATGGATAATGTCATCCTGTACTTAGGATCGAATGTCCATATTCTTCTGAGACAAAAATGGGAAATGATAGGGAAACCAAAGCTAGTTTAGTCAATTGTTCAGTTGATATTGGCCAACCAAAATAATATAATACCGATAGAGAGCCTGGTAGGAGTACGTGTTAACATAGATGTAGTGCACAACGTAGCTGACTTTGAGGTCATTGATATTGTCGATAATATTCATTCATATCCAACATTTCTCGGACTGGATTGAGCATTTGAAAACTAGGTGATTATTAACTTGAAGAAGAGAGAAATGGTTTTTTAAGGAGGAGGCTTAAAGGTCACCGTGACATTAGACCCCACAAAGGAAAGAAGGTATGTGGAACCCATGAGAAAAAAAATTGATAACCTGAATAATATGATTGAATTCTTGGATGACTACGTCAATCCTAATGCAGATGGTGCACTTGGTTGGAGAATCATTAGCTCTTGTGCATCATATTTAGAGGAAGTACTTGAACATTGGCAGCATCGGTGGCACGAAGTATCAACAAGAAGATCTTATCGCATTACTCACTCTTTGCATTGGATTAGAACATAGGTATTCTATACACTAAGGTTAGATGGATTGACTGAGGCAAGTTATTTTGTAAAAGAATTTAAGTTTCACATACTCAAAAAAATAATTGTTGGAATTAAATATTGCATTGATAGAAACTCCAGCGAGATGGTGGGCTAATACAAGGAAGGAATAGAGGATTGGTAGCATTGTAAAAGGATGATGCATATCATATTTGGAACCGAAGAAATTATGCACAAGTATGCAAGGATGAGCATTCTGATGGATCATATTGCGCAATATATTGCAACATGGAGACAAGTGTCGAAGCAGGAATGGATGCACATTTTCATACATATACTTGAGATGGTTCCCAAGAACTAGTATATGGAGCTAGAAGTGGGCATAGGGATAGCAGATTGGGAAGAGCTCAGCCATAATTTTAAGGCAACATTTAATTTTAAAGTTGAGTCACCCTTAGTAGATACATCTCTGCAATTCATTAGAAGTAATATTTTTATGGAAGAAGGTCAGATAGAAATAGTACCTACATGTAGTGCGCACAGAGAATTTGCAAAACCCATGAACTACTGGAATGTTACAATGTTAGTGAATAATATCAAGAGGAATAAGACCTAATAAATTTGCAAGTACCAAAGACTGAAGGAGAGCATGTTGTGATAGGCCCGAAAATCAAAACTAATGCATATGTGAATCCATTAAGAGTGTGAAAAGTGAATATTGGCACAAAGGAGAAACCTAATTTCACAAATATTGGTGACTTTTGGAACGACATGACTGTTAAAAATATTGCAAACCTGTTGTGTGAATATCAATATTTCTTTCCGACAACCTTTTCAAAGATGAAGGGAATAACTGGGGAATTAGGCGAGATGAAAATCCCATTAAAACTAGATGCTAATATAGTAATACAAAGACCTTACAGATTGAATCTGAAGTACAAGGAAAAAGTGAAAACAGAGTTTGAAAAAATGATAGAAGTTGGTATCATTGAGCCTGTTGCAGAATCTGAATGGATAATTCCAATGGTCGTTCAAGATAAGAAAACAAGGGGTATTATAATTTATGTAGACCTAAGGAAGTTGAACAATTCCTATTTGCATGACCCATTTCTGACCCCCTTTATAAATGAAGTGTTAGAAAATATAGAAGGGAAGGAGGCCTGCTCATTCACGGATGTGCAATAAAGAGCTACCATAATGACGAAGTAGTGGCGCCACGTAACAACAAATGTAGATTGGTAAGAAAATTTTGATAGATTGTAGAATCAAATGGATAATTCGTCGATATACAGAGTAATGGAGCATTAAAGAAGGTAATGAATGAAAAGAAATACTAGATTAGACATAAATTTTAGGCGCAAAGGGAATCTAATAGTTGACGATGAAGTATAAAATAAAGCAAAGGGTTGACGGGGGAAGTTTATTGTTAGTTAGAATTTGCATAGAGAGTCAAGTTGCAGAGTTGAAGTTGAAGAGTCGAGTTACAGAGCCAATTTTTCAAAGCTAAGTTACAGAGCCTAGTTAGATGTAGAGACCAGTCAAAGAGAAATATGGCACCACCTAAGGAAACAACAACTTCAACGTCGGTACCGAAGAAAAAACATGGTCAACCCGCAATGAAACCTATATAAGAAGAGACATAAGAGGCATCCTCCTCAATGTCAATATTCCCCAGGGATTATATCCCATTGAGAAATCCATCTGTGAAATAGGTCAATTTACAGAAGGACGCAAAGTACCCACTCGGCAAGCCACCGATTCAAGAAGGAGTAATTGTGGAAGGGGACATGTCAGGCCAGATAGTCACTTTAAAGTATCCTGACAAAAACATTACAAATGAGAATAAATTTCAATATTTAGTGCCCAAAAAGTCCTTGAAGAAGCACATTAGTTATCAGACACATATGATAGCCATCGAGCCACATGTTTGGGCTACAGGGTTGCAGAATGCAGGAATTCTAAACCTCTTTGATACACCACACTTTGGAAGGAGCCAAGAGATCAATGCCTGCATCAAAATGTTGTTGAGTTGTGTGCACAGGGGATACTTTTGGCTCGACAAGCTAGTTTATATCGATACTATTTTGATCTTGCGCATTGCTAGTCTTCCATCACAAGGGGAGGAACCATATTTTTTTTTCAACAAGAAGAATGAGAAGGATCTAGTTGAGAGAACAAAGGACAAGTTCCATACATTCTATGGACAACGTGGTTTATACACTGCTAGCATAAGTGACTCGACAATAATTTTTGTGATGCAAGACTTATCTTGTAAGTTGTTAAGAAAGTTCATTAAAGATCAAGTCCCAACAACAATCATAGAGGTAGTTGAAAGATGCATTGGGATGACGAGTGGAAGCTTCCACCAGCAAAATCAAGGCCATCAGAGAAATAAAACCTGAAAGTACACAAGATCGATGAGGATGAAGAAGAAAGAGATGCACCAGAAAGAGGAAAGGACCTGGAGGAGACAACCCAACAGACATCACCGTGCATAAACAAGAAGAGGAAAGAACTTGATACATGATGATTTGTCCCACAAGAGACAAAGAGAAAAGTCGTCAAAGAAGTGTATATCCAAGCTTTGACAGAGGAATATTTGGAGAATATAGATGATCAAGTGAAAGAAGTCATAGATGACATGTTTCAATGTGCAACACAACAGAAGGAAGAGATGCACAAATGGATGCTGGAGCAGATGGTTGAGATGCACCACCTGCTAGAAGCATCCAAGCTCATGCTAGTGAAATAGATGAAGGATGAACATGTGATAAGAACTACAAAGAATGTGGATGCATGGTTGGCAACCTCCCAGTCATTAGTAGTAGTAGGTGAGCGATGATTGATCAAGCTAGAGACAAGGGAAATAGAGTTACCCACCACATATATGCAGGAACATGCAAGGGCACTAGGTCACATTGACTTAGTGTTATTTCACCTACCAGCAGATGTCTTACATGAATTGCAGTTCAGTGTGACGCAAGAGATGAAATTTCACGTAGAAAAGACATCGAGTGAGATGGTTAAGGTTACGATCGAGATCGTATCCTTGGAGAATGAATTAATCAAGGTCAAGAAGGAGCACAATGAGGCTATGCAAAAAGTTGAAAAGATGCAGTAGGCCTTCGATAAGGTTTATCAAGAACTTCCAAAAGATCATACTGAGATGGAGGCCCCTGTCGAAGACCAAACAACAAAGATAAGTGAATCTATTCATGGATTCCATACATGAATAGTTGACCTAGAAGCAGGTATGACACCGAGCACTCCACTTAAAGAACGAGATAAAAGGGAGAAGATAATGACAACAATGGTGGAAAGAATAAGAATCTAGAAGTAGAATTTTCTCAACTTTATATAGAAACCATGGGTGTTTGGATACAACTAAGTGAAGATATGGATCAACAAGAGATCAACCAAAATATCTAGGCCTCACAAGAAAAGGTACAGAAGTTCAAAGAAGTGATGGGCACATTACCACCAACATAGGTGGTAACGAAGATGAATGAGAACAAAAATTTGTATTTAGAAATTAATCAGCTAAGGGTGGAGAAATAGGCTCATGAAAAATATATAGAAGTACTATAGGACAAATCATACAAAGTGACAACGTCCTTAGTAGAAACAAAGTTAAAGGAAAATGTCATGACAACGATGGATACCTTTGAAATATTCATGGGGCACTAAAAGAATGCCTGAGTGGCTTGGGACGAGCCACAAGTGATTTTTGGGGGCCTGTTGGATAGGAATTTTGGTTAATTTTTGGGATCTACACAAGGATAAGTCAAAGAAGAAAAGGAAGTTAGAACATGGACCAAAGCATGTGATGGGAGTAGAATTTAAGGAGTCAAAGCGCACGATAGGACGAAGCACGATGAAGAGGCACGCAAAAGGTGGAAAGTAGTTAGGATTTTTGGTACATTTTTTCCAGATTGTAACGGTCTTAGCCCTATTTTGATGTATAAATATGCAATGGGTTTTGGGTAGAAGAGGTTCGATATATGAGAAGTTCTTTGTGCCTTTTGGGGGAAGTTGAATCAAGTTTTGGAAGAAACTTTTAGGTCTGACTAGGGAGTGAGGCTCACACTGTAGCGGAACAACTAGGCAGGTTTAAGTGATGTTATTGTTTCATCTTTTGTAGTGCAATGCGTAATTGTAAGAATATTATCAATGACTAATAAAAGAAGTCAGTCGTTGTGGATGCAGCCCAAGTTGGGTGAACCATGTTAAACCCTTTTGTTGTGATGTGTTGTGTTTTCATGTTATGATGTTTACTATTACTATGCAATGATGATAATGCTTAAGTATGATGAATGTGTTATTCATATATGATGTTGTGATTTCATTCACTAAATTAATGAATGTATATCAAGTAAAGTAATGTCACACATAGGGTATGTCACATGATAAATAACTGTTAATTAATGGAAACTGCACACATGAGTAGATGGTTAGTAAGAACATGAAGAATTCCTCACTTCCCCTCATTACTACAAAACCTTGGTTCCTGTATCCCCTCTAGATGCCTCAGGTGAGACTTCACTTGCTTGTAGGTGATGTCGAAATATCCATTGTCTAAGGTTTTTGTTGGTATATTAATGATTAACCCCGGGTATGCCCACTATGTGCCAATAGATGGCTATGTAAAATAAAATTTAATCGAAAAGTTTACATGTGAAACCATCTTAAATTTATGTTATTGTGATTTTATGTTCTTTACTTATGCCTATTTGCATTGTCAAAGTGCTCCAAAATAGATATAGTCAGAATAAATAGGTGAACAGTCAAGACCTATCACTTGTGGAAAATATTTATATAGTTAAAAATAAAGAACCATGGATTCAAGAAAAAAAAACCTATGCCAAAAGATATAACATTTTTGAATCAAATTAGGTATACAACTCTTTAGAAAAGATTTGTAATAAGATCCATAATCTACTATAATATTTTATCCACAATATTTGACACATATTTCCATTATTCCAGAAGCTACAATAATATTATATCCATAGTATTTGACATGAATTTGCATTATTGTATAATTTAGGCTCTAATTAAAATAAAGAAGTTCATTGCATGTTATCGTTAAGAGGTGTCAACACTCAAGTCACAGATTCTAATCATGTCAAGCAAAGAAAAAAATCTCCTCCATATACCAAGAGAAGGCAACACATATCTGTTGGAAATATTGTTTTCATTAATATAAAAAACAATGGGAGACTATATATGTCCAAGATAAGGATTGAAAGATGGAGATTGTTGGAAATATTGTTTTTGGATTTTTGATGCTCGGTTTGGATACCCTATATTTGATTGAATTTTTACTATAAATACCTAGATAAAATGGGAGCATAGGTTATATGGTTGGAAAGTGTATTTGGGGACCTTTCCAATGGTATATGGCACTCCCTCTAACTCAGGAATGAGGGGATATGATTTTTTATGCCAGAAAACCCATTCAATCTTTACCAGTCAACCCTAAAACTGAGCACAAGAACACTATAAATACATGATAGATGGGTGCATTTGAAGAGTATCCAAGAAATAAGATCAAGTCTTAGGTGCACATAAGAGATCTGAGGTGTGCAAGAGAATATGGATAGTATTCTTGGGGTCTGAAGGTATGCAAGAGTAATTTTCTTGGATTTTTAAAGGTGCGTTATAAAGGACTAAGGTCTGTGATCCCAGAAAGTATGTTATTTTGAGGTTGTGATGTTGTAATATGGAATTATATTCTAATAATGATGCTATGAGGCTCACTAGGGCATGAAGGATAAATTTGATTGGGGTTTGAAGCTGTGTCTAGGGTCTGAAGCAAGGAAAGGTGTTGGAGCATGAAAGTTAAGGGTATGATGATGCTATGAAATACATGAAGTATGAATCATGCAGGTGAAGTCAAAATTAATTTATGTATGGATATCTTAAGTTGGTTCATATATAGGTCTTACTGAGTTGGTTCTCAACTAAGGATATTGGTGTCTCTAGTAGGTTGGTGCCTACACAATATCTTGTTGACTTGGTGCTCAACTAAGGAGTTTGGTGTCTCTAGTAGGTTGGTTCCTACATAATATCCTGTTGATTTGGTTCTTGAATAAGGATATTGGTGTCTCTATTATGTTGGTGCCTATAAGAATTCTAATGATAGGTTGGTGCCTACATACATTTATAAGCATAAGTTTTGTGGTTTTATCCCACAAGGGTTTCCAAGTTAAACTTTGTGTACTTTTGTTTGAGTTTACATGCTTATACTATTTTAAAGTTAATAAATGATTGATGAATTCTCATTTAAAGTGAAAATAATATTATACTAGTTCACCCCCCTCTCGATATAAGCATAATCTCAACAATTGGTATCAAAGCAGTTTCCTTCAAAAACAGTTTAACCAATGGAAGGAAAATCTCGAGCACATATGGATTTTAAGGAAGGTCTCCCTACAAACAGAGATCCTTTGCTTGATGGAACAAACTATGCATCCTGGACTATAAGAATGAAGACAAATTTGATGGACCTCGGGTTAGGTTTCTGGGAATCAATCACAATAGGTTATACATATGAAGTTGGGAAGGAGTCAAGTGAACACAATGAAAAAGTAATATATTTCATATTGAGTGGCCTATCAGATTTCGAGACTCGAAAGGTAATGAAGTGTACATCAGATCAACAGATTTAGGAAAATATACAAAAAAATTATGAAGAGAGATCTGTTGATTTTTCCTGCTATGAATCAGAGATAGAAGAAGCACAATTTGTGAGAAAGATAAAAGGAGGACCTAAAAAATACAAAGAAAAGGAATATAGTGATGATGACTAATAATATATTTCCATAACCATGGAAATAAAACCCACTGATGAAGAAAATGAAGACAATCATAAAGTAAAATCCATATTTAGAGGAAGAGAATCTTGAAGAAGAACTCATTAGTGCCTTAGAAGAAATAGAGAGACTCATGGGAAAGAAAATAAAGAGGAAGGAAAATGAATAAACATGAAAAGGAGGAGCATGATATTGAAGGAAAAAATAAGAGAGTTATCATCCTAAAGACTCAACTAGAAGAGGAAAAAAACATAGAAGAAGTGATAAGAAGCTAGCTGAAAGAAAAGGAAGAAAATTGTGAGAAGATAGAAGCTAAAATAGTTTCCTTAAGAAAATAAATAGAGAAAACAATTGATCAGTTGAATAGAAACTTGAATTTTTGAAAGAGTACTGAAATCTTAGATAATATTATTAGTTTCCAAAGGTCATCATTCATCAAGACAGGTCTTAGCTATAGTGAAAAATAAAATACCCCTAAGGGAGATACAAGTAATGAGGTCAAAAAGCCATCATAAAAAGGGAAATGAAGAAAAACCTAATATATATGCTAACATTCTCAAAGTATCCATAAACAATGAAAGCATCAAAATGAAATTAAACTATGATCAACATAATCTTGATTGTTATCACAAGAACAACAAGAATGAGTTCAGAAGAGTTGTTCCACTAAGAAGGCCTTTCACAACCTGGTATAAAAATCTCTTCCTTGGATACTGTTTTTCTTGCAATAATTTTGGTCATAAAGTAATATATTGTAGAGCTTATACAAGAAGTGACCATGTGATAAAAATAATAAAGGTCCTTACAAGACCTCAAAGGATGAGTATGTGAGCAACAAAACTAGAAGTTCTCATGGGTTTGCTAACATAAACTACAATTCATTTGATCCTCTACTTGATTACAATACTAAATGTTATAAGTGAAATAACTATGGGCACATAGCACGTGACTGTAGAAGCAACATAATAAAGTCTCGTAGAAAAAATAGGGAAGAATATGTTCTTACCAAGCATAGAGAAGAATACACAAAGGTGTGGAAAAGGAAGCAAGAAGAACAAAAGAAGGAAGAATGTGGACTTGCAATGTATGCTTGAGACAAAGGAATCCAATGGTACATTTATAGTGGATGTTCAAAACACATGACAGGGAATTAGAACAAATTTCTCACCCTAAAGGAAGAAAACGGAGGCAGTGTTACCTTTGGGGATAATGGTTCTGCAAGGATAGCTGGAAAAGGTACTGTTAGTCTGAATAATTGAAAGACTAAAACATAGTATGTCTTGTATTTTTAAGGGTTAAAACACAATGTTCTAAGTGTTATTCAAATGTGTGATCAAGGTTACAACCTGTTGGCAGCCCCACATGATTTTGATATTTGAACAAGAAATTGCATTTTTTGTAGCTTCCTCCCCCTCAATTTCATAAACGTTTTTGAGAATTTTGAGATAACTACTGGGTTAAGAAATATTGTGATTAATCTCTTATTGTCTGCGCTTTCATTTTGTTTTATGTTTGATTCATGACTGTAAGCATGAATCAAACACAAAACCTATCCTGGTGTTATAAGTTGTATGCCTTAGAATGCATTCTTTTAAAGGCCTTCATGCTTATATCAAATCTAAATCCAATGTTTGAGTGACCTATTTTTCGATGTTTTGAGTTTGGATATAGTTATTATATGGTTCGATGGTTTGTATTCAATTTATGAAGAGCCTTTTTTATATATTTGATAAACCCCTTGAAAATTCAATAGTCGTGTTAGTAGTCATGACAATCAATGCGCACCTGTTGTACTCATGTCCTTACCTCACCTTCCTGACACAATGTATTAACGAGCCATTCATTGCATTCACAGGGTTTCAGTACTCTGTATGTCTAGTTTTCATTACATGGAACGGTAAAGGATCGACAACCAAACCCTTGGTGTTTTCTCCCACTATCTTTGATATGATAACACATAGGATTTGTTATGGTCGTTTCTCCACTATCCATTCAGATCTATTCCTATCACTCCTACCATCCAAACCTAAAACTATTTTGAGTTATCCCTGTTACTTTCTGGTCGCATTTGTCATGGATCCTATCATTCGCTTGGAGCCGAATGGGTTCCAGGCATTACTCTCTCACGACGATGCAATCAAGGACTTAAAAATCCAAGGATGGGATTCTTTCCTTAAAATATTTTAAGGCTATAACCTTCAGGTAGCGAAGGATTTCGTATAGACCTTTGATGGTTGTAGAGAAAAAATTGGGGATACACAGTTAGAGCTAACCGAGGGGTTTGTAAGTGAAGCAATAGGGATTCCATCGACAGGAGAGAAATGGTTCAAAAACTCACGAATTGAAGGAGTACCCTGGAGCCTATTTATGACGTCCCAAAAAATCAATTGTTGCAAAAAAGGTATCCCCATCTCCCTGGTTAAACCTAGGTGGCATAGCCTGTTGTTGATTCTCAAAAAAATTGTGACCTGTGAGGGTCGATATAGATTAGTATTCCTCTAGCATATTTTCTTACTTATGCATTTCATTGGTTTTGAATTAGACATGCCATTTTATCTGTTTTGAAGTCTCTATAAAATGTCTAAGAGATATAAAAGACAAAGTGTTGATTCAAGCCTATTCCATCACGGTTTGGTTAAGATTTTGTTGATGCACCACTTGTCCAACGTGGGTGACTGTTGGGAAATTTTCTTGATAAGGAATAGTTTTTCCCAGAATCTTCCTACGGTAAACCCTATCTTAGGTGAGCCACTGATTAAAAACCAGTCCAATTTTTCAATTGATACACCAAACTCTACCAACAAAAACCCTCTAGACGTTGGGATGCCGAGAAAGTATTCACCTACAGGATTTTATGAGCAAGGGAATGTTAACTTGAAGGTTATTAATCCTTTTGTTCCTAAAATTGAAGCTAGACCGATTGTTATTATCAACTCAGATGTTGAAAAACCTCCCAAAGGAATAACAAAGAAATGCATAGATTTAGGGTTCAAAAGCAAAAGGGCAGGTCACCAAATTTTGAGAAAGCTTAGGAATTGATCCAACACTCGTCTGAGCTCGATCGGTCCAATCGATATCGATGATTGTTCAGACCCTGAGGTCGAAGAGTTCCTCATTCTAGAATACCCATATTTGCAGGGTTACGGGAAGAAAGTCATTGCTCCTACTGAACCCTACGACTTTATGACAAATTTTCCACCGTGCCTCAAAGGTAAGGAGGGGTTCTCTGGTATCAGGCCTCATCAGAAGCATATAACAGATAAGGTGGATACACCCATGTTTTACCATGCACTCCATAGACCTACCATTCCTCCTGTACAGCGTGATGTTTGTTTGCATTGGATTGAGCGGTATTACACCGATATCCCCATTCTTTAGGCCCGAATCAAAATGCTTATCGCTCAGAATGAGTCATTGAGACAAGAAAATATCGACCTCAAAGTGCACACATATAATAAGGCTAAATTCCTTAAGAGGTCAAGAAACATAGCGATAAAAAAAGCAACCAGTGTCAAGGTGATAATTAATTCTGCACTACCTGACCCATCTTTAGTCAATTTTTAAAATGGTAAAATTGTTTTCTCTCTTGTTTTATTCCTGTTATCTATTTTGAAATGAATCGATTTGGAATTTTATTTTGTTTGCTAAGATAATACTGGCTACATAATCTTTCAATTCTGTAGCCAAGTCTCCTTTTAAATAAAAAATTAGAAATTAGTTATGGGTAATTTTCTAACTTATTTTTGTTTTGTTTCTCAGGAAATAGTAGATCCTCTTGCTGATCATCTGGGGGAAACATCTTCGATTATGCATTTGAATGATTACTAGTTCCTTTTCTATTTGTTTTGCAAAAACTTTGATCATTTTTTGAGTAAAATCAACTCTGTTATGAGTGGCAGCCCACTATTTTTGTAATATTTTGATTTTATGAAATCTTATCCTATCCTGTGAGATAGGAGAATGTGATTTCAAATCACTTTAAATACTATTCATTTTGTAAATAATAGGGATCTTGCCCTAGAATAGATTATGGACAAATAATCTTCAGAACTAAATGGACCATCTTTTGGCATTTCAGCTTTAGACCAATGTGAAGCGGTCTCGTTTATGTTTTTTCTCGTTTATTTTGGAATATTAATGTGTTATATAGCTTTAGTCTCAATGACATATGATATTCCGTTTTATTCATGTTTTAAATGTTGTTTATAATTTGTTGTTTCACAAATTATCACTGCGATCGTTATATCCATTTTAGTATCATGATTTACATATGATGTTTAGTTGATTGATAAAATGAATGCTTTACATTAAGATTTATGTTACTGTAATCATTCATAATTATAATATCATTGTACATACATGTCTAATATTTTGTTCTCATATCCTAGCTGTCAATAAACACCTGGAGTTTATTCGGGAGGCATCAGTACAAGCCTGTCATAGATTTTTCTTACAGGCGGAACAGTTGGAGTTTTGGATCGCATAGAAGCATAGACATGGTATGAAACTAATCTCAAGTTAGCTTTATTTCCATTTAATTTATGTTATTTTACTTATTAGAGAAACATGATAGTTTAGATTGGCTTGATAATCAATCTATCCTTGTTTCATAACATATTTAATTTAATTTCTTATATTTATGATTAGAAGCAAAATATATAAAAAATGTGCTTTCTTTATCTACTTGATAAACTCTTGCAAAAACATTGATTTTGCAAGGCATCCGCTAAAAAAATTGCAATTTGTAATTACTATGTACATAATGGAATGTTCATATTTATCTTTGTTAAGAACCAAACATCGATATAGCATGTAAAAACCTCAGAAAAAATTATAGCGCTTGAAAAGAGATAATTTGGATAATGCAAGCCTCGCCGAGGGGCAGCCTCTTTCCCCCTTAAAATGTTCAAGTACAAGATGATTCAAAAGGTAGAAATGTCTCCTTGGTATATACTTATGGGAGACTGAAGGAGGTATAAATTACAACTAATGGCCTAAAATTGAAGGTATAAATGAAATAACATTACTAATCAAATTACAACTAATGGCCTAAAAAACGACATAAATAAAACCAACATTACTAATCCTAATAATACCCCCAATTAAGGGGAGTAATGAGCCAATAAGGAGACTAACATGCTTACTCCCTTGAGACAAGTGTTTTATGTAATGCTTGAGTAACTTTGGATTATACCGGCTAAAAGACTCATCTTCCCAAATAGAATCTTGGGTGGTGGTTTTATCCATTAATGGGAATGCTCAAAGTGGATCTATTTACCTGATTGTGAATTCTTGTCAATGATGGCCTTGACTCAATATGGTTTCCTTCCTATTTCGTCAGGATTGCAATACTCAGGTTTAGGCTGAGATCTGTAAGCCTATAACCTTCTTTTAAGCATGAAACATGGAAAAGGAATTGTACTTTCGTGAAGATCTCGCAGGCAGCTCCAATTTAATACCCATAGTACCAATCTTTTGTAGCCGCCAGAGGGCCATAGTGCTGAGGTGATAATTTATTATCCTTCTTGGCTTGTAGGGACATCTATTTGTATGGTTGTAGTCTTAAAATGCAATCCCCTACTTCAAAACTTCTTTTCCACTCGATGTTGATCGCTTGTTGTTTCATGTGATTCCTATGCCATGATGGGAGGTTGTCCCTTTAAGATTTGGAGAATTTGTTGTTGATTCTCGATGTGATCTTCCAACTGCTTGAACCTTAGATTTTCTTTTTAGAAGAAGTGATGGAAAGGAGGGTGAAATATCTATAAAGTGCCATAAATGGGTGTCATTTTGTTGCAGTATGAAAGGAAGTGTTATACCACCGATACGCCAAGGTAACCATTTGTTGTTAATGTTTGTTTATCGAGAACAAACCAACTGAAAGTGTCCCTTCGAAATTTTTCACCTATCGGTTTGTCCATCAGTTGAGGATGATAGGATGAGCTAGACCAATTGAGTACCCAAACAAGAAAATCTTTTTGTCCAAAGTGTCCGATTGAATATGGGATCTCTGTCACTTACAATAATCTTTGGGATGCCATGTAGCTTTTGGTACATCTCCATGAATCGCGTTAGCTTGGCCACTAGCTTTGAAGGAAGGGATGAGAGAGTGCACAAAAGTGTGCATACTTGGAGTGATCTATCAAGCAATCCACCATGATAGCTCTTTCCTTTGGACTTCGGTAACCTTGTGATGAATCCCATGGAAACCTCCTCCCATATTTGACTTGGGATGGATAATGGTTATGTAAAAGACCTGTGGTCTTAATTGTTTCCACCCTTATTTTGTTGGCAAACCACACATGCACGCCACAAACCTTTGGTGCCCATTAGTTTTAGACCATCCCAAAAAATCCTTGACTCTATGGTAGGTTTTCCAAAAATCCCAAGTGCCCTCCCTCTGGAGAGGTGTGCAATTCAATAGTACCTTTTCTTTGAGTTGGAGTTCTTACATAAATATAAGCGATCTTTGTACCATAGTGAATCATTTTTCCATGTAAATGTATGGAGTGCACTAAGTCCCTCTTTTGCAACCTTTGAATGAAGTCCACTTTTCATCATTTTTTCCATTCATCCTTGCTTCTATTATCCAATGGGGTTGGATGATGAGATAACACAAAGAGACCTCCAACATCTTCATCCTTTCTTGAGAGAGAGAGAATTTGCCATGACATTTTGCTTCCCCTTTTATGAGCGATTTCAAAATCCTTGTCCCAATATCTTGGCTACCCATTTTTGTTTGTTCTTACGAAGAGATAGTCTTTGTTCCAAGAAGTAATTTAGGGAGCCAATCATGATCTGTTTGATCTTGAAGTGCCTACCTATTAGGTGGGCGCTTCATTTTCAATGCATGTAGTATTTCCATCATTTCCTTCTCATAAATGGGTTTTGTGTAGTCCCTTCCATGAGTGAATTAGACTTTCAAAGCGAGACCTTCCTTCTTACATTAGGGGCCGGCCACCATTCCGTTTCCAGGCATCCGATTCACAATGAGGTTTTGTGAAATTAAGATTGGTCAAAGGCAGGTGTACATCACCTCTTTTATTTGTTCAAAAGATTTAGTTGCTCTGGAGTCCATGAAAATGCATCTATGTGAGTTAGTGTCATTAAAGAGGTGCTTCTATTCTTCCATAGTTACGAACAAACTTGCGGTAGTAACACAATCAAAACCAAAAATCTTCTAAGATTTTTAATGTTTTGGAGTCGTCTAATCATGGCGCAAAATGTTTAAGTCTACCTTGACGCAACTAAGGATACAGTATGACCCATATACTCTACCTCTTTTTCTCCAACGAAACATTTGGATGGCTTGGCATATAGTTGTTGCTCCTTTAGTAGTTGTAGCACCTTGTCAACATGTTACTGTAGTCTATCCCAAGAATTTATATAGATTAGTATATCATCAAAAATACTAAACACAAATTTTTCAAAGGAAGGGCTTGAAAATGGAATTCCTCAACCATGGAATGTGGAAGGTGCATTTGTAAAGACCCAAAGGCATGATAAAAAATTCATAATGGCCTTCATGAGTTGAATGTTGTTTTGGGATATCTTCTTCCTTCGTGCGATATGATGATACTTACTGAGGCAGATCCAATTTTTTGAAATGGATTTCTCCATGTAGTTCATCTAACAGTTCATCAATCCTTGATTCAGAAGCTTATCTTTAATAGTGATCCTTGTTAGGCTCTCTATGAAATGCGGACATAAATGAGTTATCTTTCTTGAATACCATTGCCAGCGATGCAGAGAAGGAACTTTGGCTAGGTCTAATAATGCCGACCTCTAACATTTGTTCAACCATGCACTCAATTTCACTCTCTTAGGGCATGGGGTATGCATGGCGATGTTAGAGGAACACTCCCTAGAAATTCATGATTTCATGATCCTTGATTTGAGTGGAGTGGGAGACCTTTGGGAATATCTTCAAATGCTAGGAATGCTTATCAATGATCCTTGGAGATCTTGAGGAGTAGATGTCTTGATGTTTGAAAATCTAGTGAGCATAGTTGTGCAATAATACCTTGATGCCTCTTTTTCAGCAATTTTTTCATATACGTTAAAAACATCACTATACTTGCTACTGTGATACCTCTCAATCAATTTCTTTTCCTTCAATGAGAATTTCATGAAAGTTCTTGAAAATTAAAATCCATTGTTCCTAGTGATTGTAACCATTGGATTCCTAATTACAACATCTACACCACCCATGGTTACCAACAACCATTGGACTATTCATTACATATTCCCCATAGTAAAGGAATTGATCTTATTGCATTTTCACTGAGCAATTGATAGTTCCCTCCATCTGCGATAATTACTTGAAACTCTTTGGTCTTTGGATATATACAAGGAAATTGATATCTTTGGCTAATTATGGTGAATGAAATTATGAATCTTGCCATAATCAATTAGAACAATACCTTATTTTTGATGTATCCTTGATCTTGAGGGTTTGAGGAGTGCTAATTCCAGTCAATGCATTGCACGATATTGTGAAGTCAAGTCTTCAGACGAAATGGCTTCTCGTTTTCATCTTGAGATGTGGTTCTTGTTCTTGTTCTTCTTCCTCTTCACAATCTATGTAAGAATAATTTCTTCTCATACATATTCCTTCACTTTGTTACTTGTTGTCACAATTGGCATAAACCCTTTGCTTTCTTTCCTCCAATTGTTGAGGGTGTCAGCCTTGTAGAGTTGAGGTGTTTTAGGAGAAAGGAGCATTGTTCTCTCTATATAGATGTTAGGATAGGTCCTTCTAGTAGCCATAGCCATATTTTTACTTTCAACATTTCTTGCCACCTTAAATGCATTCTCCAATGATTTGCGGGTTCCCCAAAGGAAGACCTCATGTTGAATGTTATCCTTTAAAGAGTTCCTATGAATACATCAATCAAGTGCTCATCACGGAATATCGATTACCTTTATATTCAATCTTTAAGGATTCTCAGTATTATACAGTGGCCCGAACCCTTTTGCTTGGGGTTTATCAATTGGATAAAGAAAGTATTTCTCTTTGCTTATCCTCATAGTGTGCTATCATTTCTTAGTGAAAATTGTCCAAGTGGCCAGTGATTTGCAAGAACAAAGCCATTATTCAAACAAATTAGGTTAGGTTCTAAATATAAAGAAATGATTCTTACCTTTTGTGTATGTGAAACATTATGGAGATCAAAGAATTGCTCATCTGAAGTATCCATGTGATTGGGTCCTTTTCCATCAAAGCTTCCTCATATCAATCTTGGAACATGGTTGGTCTTCAAACCAAAGTTGAATTTCTCCATTCTTGATTCACCTTTCTTGTATCCTCATCTTGAATTTCATGAGATGCATTTCACTTTTTGGGTGTCTTCTGCTGCTGCAAATTTCTCAATACTTCATGATCTCCCCTTTTAATACATCCATCTTAGATTAAGTTGAATCCCATCTTTAGTATCCAACTTAGCTTCCATTGAATCCATCTTAGTATCCATTTGAGCTTTCATTGAATCCATCTTAGTATCCAGCTGAGCTTCCATTGAATCCATCTTCTTTTGTAGTTCATTTATGTCCTATGCATTTTATTCACCTTCTACATCAAAAGTCCAATTAGGATTTTCTAGAGGCTTATTTGGTGTAGAAGGTCCTTTTTCAGTGGCATGTTGGCAAAGTATCAACTTTTGAACCTTGATTTTGAGAGTTCGCTAAGACAATATTTATTCATTCTATCTCCACTTTTCGGCCTGGGTATGAAACTTTCTTTTTAGGTAGTTATCTGATATTTCTTCCCTACTGATGCAGTCTGATCAAAATTGGATGCCAAGTGGAATTCTGTTAACTTCCTCACAGCTTGCTGATTTTTGGTCTTTCGGAGACCTCACTTGTATAGCATGCCCTTTCTACAAAATAGTGATATAAACTTATGAAACTCATACCCAAAATACTACAGACTGTCCAAGATCAATGCAGCAGTCCCACTCAATTTGGATACTCTAGAAAGAAGTTATGATTACTGGAACACCTTCTTGTGACTAGTCAATGGGACTAGTCAGATGCCTATCTTACACAAGGTGTATCTAAACATTTAGATGAACCAGAAGCTGAAGTGGCCACCACAGATACCTTACTAATTTATGTAAATGTTCACTGGATTTTTAGGGTCTGAAACGTTATAGAATAGTTTTTATAGCGAAAATTCCCAATGACTCAATTCAGGATGATTCGAACCCTATCTTGTCTGTTTGTATCTCCAAAATTATAATGCTTCAAGAGATTAATTTTTAGACAACTTGTCTGTAATCCGTCTACTAAATAAATATCATCCAAGCCGTTCCTTGCTTGAATCGTTGTAGAAAAAAGTTATAGCAAAATTCCACGGTGTCTCGGATGTAACGACTGAAACCCCCAAGACCTTGAGCTCTGATACCTTATGTTAAGAACAAACATCAATATAGCATGAAAAACCTCAGGGCAAAAGTATAACACTTGAAAGGAATGAATTTCAGATGTCGCAACCTCCTTCGAGGGAGCAGCCTCAGCACACTCCACATAAATGTTTCAAGTACAAGATGATTCAAAATAGAAATGTCTCCTTGGTATATGGGAGACTAGGAGGTATAATTACAACCTTCAATGGCCTGAAGCCGACATAAATGAAATGACTAGGAGGTATAATTACAACTAATGGCCTAAAGCCGACATAAATAAAATAACATTACTAATATAAATTACAATTAATGGCCTAAAGCCGACATAAATAAAATAACATTACTAATCTAATATGCCCCAATTAAGGGGTAATGAGCCAATATTAGGGCTTAACAATCTTTCTGTTGAATGTATTTGTAAATAATTAGATTAAAGTTTATATATTATTATAGTTTTGGCGTTAGTTAGTTCTCTTATTTGTTTTTAGGACCCTAGTTGGATAACAAAGCCATTAAACCCGTCAGAATAGGTTACACCAAACGGCTTGGGTTATTTAGACAACTCTGGACCGAATCTATTCTTCTAGTTGACGACATTGCATATTTGTCAGTCAACAAATGGCACTAGAAGGAGGGCCTGAATTCAATTGATGGCATGTGGAGGTCACAAGATTCCTCCCCCACACACTCGCTCCCCTGTTGTAACACATAGTCTCTCAGGCAACAAAGTTACACTTGAAACAACAAGTACCTCAAACGATAATCCTGATATTCCCATTGAACCAGTGACACCAGCTCCTCAAGGGGACGACGTCCAAGAAATTGTTCGTCAGTCACTCGTAAGGACACATAGTGCCTTAGCCCATATTAGACAACCTGGTAGGCCACTTAATCAACCCTTAGATTTCTCGGATATCTGATAACAACTTGAAGGCACTAGTCTACTCTCAAATCCTTTAGAAGATAATACCACCAATCCTATCAATACACCTACTCTTGGAGACAGAGGGTCTGGTATCCCACCTTCCCCATCTGGTTCATCTCCATCCTCTTAAGGAGGAGAGTCATCTAACGAAGGCAGTTCCTCATCTGAATCATATCAGCCTTCGACACCACCAACACCCATGGCAAACCAAAAACATCCTATCAGACCTTGGCTCGATCAATATGTCGTGGTTGTACCTAGACCGCAACATCCATTTCTGAAACACCCGGAGAAATGGTTGCCTAAATTTGATCCAGATTCTAAACAATCTACTGAGGATGACATTTTTTTTTTATGTTGGCCATTAGACTCCAAAATGTAGAGCATAAAGATGTAGTATTCAAACTCTTTCCTTATACTTTTGAGGGCAATGCCTCCACATGGTATTTTTCCCAATAGCTCCAGACCATCGTCTCTTGGGACAAGTTTGAAACCTGTTTCTTAGAGAATTTTGGAGATGATAAATCTCCTGAAGTCTTGGTTATGGAGCTCTCTAGTCTAAAAATGAATCCTAAGGTGAAAATTAAATATTTTAACCAGAGATTTATTACGTTAAAAAATAAAATCCCCGCAGATTCAATGCCCGTTGAAAGCCTAATTGTCACGTATTACACCAAGGCTCTACATAATAACATATAAATTTGGTTCAAAAGGTCTAGAAAGAACACATTGTTGTAATCATTTGAAGAGGCAAGCCAAATTGAAAAGAATATATTAATATTAAAAGACAATCTCAATAGTGAAGCTGAAACAACTTCGTCCTCTAAAAAGAAAATAGAAATCCTTACTAGGCCTCTTCAAGATAAAAATTAACCAGAAGCTTTAGACTTAGAAAGCTTGCAGAAAGATTTCCAAAAATTATCAAATCAAGTCGTGGAATTGAGGAAATTGGTCGACGAGGCATCCTTAAGAAAAGAAAGTTTTAAACCGCCTTTCAGAAAACCTTTTCCTCCCAACCGACCAAACCCGCCCACTGAAGGTATGAATTTCGAAAGCTTGTAGTATGCTTTGCAAACCATCTTAGAAGAAAATGATAATTATGCTTCTGCTCCTCCTGAAATTTCTGAAGACGTAGTTGAGGAAGAAGTACCGGAAGAGGAATAATCATCCCCCAATATCTTTGTTCACTTCTCTGACATTATTTTCCAAGAAAAATTTGAAACTGTCCACCCCTACAACACAAGAATCAAAACACAGAACAAACCTTCTTCTGAAGCGAGTAATAATGTGTTTCCAAAATAGTCGAAGCAATATGAAATTAAACAAAGTTTGGTAGCCCCTGTTTTAGAATACAATTTAATTGAAGATCTAATAAAACTGAGGGCTAATATTTTTGTTTTTGAGCTGCTGAAATTTCCCCTTATTTTGCAGAAAATGCTTCAAAGCATCACAGAAAATAGTAAAAACAATGATCATATCAACAAGAAAACTGCATAAATTGGTTCAAAAACAACCAAAAGGATCCCAACTAAAATGACATCTGAACCTCCGGATAAAAGGGATTTAGGTGAAAAACGGTATCAAATGTAGATAAAACTGTTTTAGGGACAACAACTAAAAATCAACAGAATTTTGTTGTTAACACTCGGAAAAATGTCCCGCCTTTCTTGTTAACCTTTGAAAATTTTAATAGGAATGTACATAATTGTATGGTCTATTCCGGGACATCATCAAACGTGATGCCTCTATCTATTTGTAAAAAAATTAATGCATAATTTCAACCTTCTGATCTCAAAATCATTCATCTTGATCAAACGAATGTTAAGGTAATCGGTGAGCTTAAGAATGTCATGTTTAGATTATCTTCCAATCCTAAGGTTCACCAGATTATTGACATTATTGTTGTTGACATCCCTGAAGTCTATGGTTTGTTTTTAAGTAGGGACTGGTCTGAATAGCTACATGGTTACTTTGCCACATATTGGTCTCATGTGTGGCTGCCAGAAAATGGACAACCAAATAGAATCAGGATAAACAGAGAACACTATATTAAACACACCGTGACAGATTTAAATGATGCAAATGAACCTTTCACTGCATATGCTCATTCATTTTAAATGTAAGGAATGAATACCTTCTTTGGTAACTTCATGACCGAAATATCTCCTATCACTGATCCAAGGCAACAATCAGAAATTATGACCTATACTCAGACATCAGCTTGACCAAGCATGTCAAACACTGTTGACAAAGCTCAAATCTGGTCATTGTACTTTGATGGATCCAAATCCAAAGAAGTATTCGATGCAGGATGTGTACTCATCGATCCCACAGGTAATAAGACTTTCATTTCCTGTCGATTAGAGTTCGAATGCACTAATAACACCACTGAATAAGAAGAACTTCTACAAGGACTTAGGAAAGCTATGGATATGGATGTATGGAATTTAATGGTATTCGGTGATTCAGAAATCATGGTTAGGCAGGTAAGAAACTCCATACATTTCCTATCACCACATCTGAAAAGTTACCAAACTGAGGTATGGATTTTAATGCAAAAAGTTTCAACATTTAACATAAATTCCATTCCTAGACTAAATAATTTGGAGGTTTATTTATTGGCTAATGTCACTTCTAAACTATTTCCTGTAGAAGGTCTTTCTCCTAATGTGTTTTCGATTGAATTGTTGTTCAGGTCATCGATCTCGGATAAAATCACCAATTGGAGAGTGTTCGACGATGACCAACATATCATCAACTTCTTGCATATGGAGGACACCTTCCAAGGTGTAGTTATTGATAAAGGCACTCACGATGAAAACCTCCGCAATTTCATGGTAATATCATATCCTAAATGTCCTGATGTTATGAACCAAATATCAATATAGCATAGAAAAACCTCAGAATAAGTAAATGTTCAAGTACAAGATGATTCCAAATGAAAGTGTCTCCTTGGTATATATAGGAGACTAGCAAGTATAATTACAACTAATGGAATAAAGCCGACATAAATAAAATAGCATTACTAATGTAATATGCCCCAATTCAGGGGTAATGAGTCAATATTAGGGCTTAACACGCCCCTCCCCTTGAGACAAGCGTTGTCTGCAATGCTTGAGTAACTTTGGATGCTTCTGTATAAAAGACTCATCTTCCCAAGTGGAATCTTCAGCCGATAGTTTTCTCCATTTAATGAGATACTCTTAAATGGATCTATTCCTCAGCTGACGAATTCTTGTGTCAGTGATGGCTTCAAGATCCAATATGATTTTTCCTTTGTCGTCAAGTTCTGGAAATATAGTTTTAACTAGGATCTTGTTGCCTATAACCTTCTTTAAGCATGAAACATGGAAAACTGGGTGTACTCATGAATATGCGGGCAACTCCAATTTGTATTCCATAGTACCAATCTTTTGCAACACCTTATGAGGGCCATAGTACTTTTGTGACAATTTATTATCCTTCTTGGCTTGCTTGAGGGACATCTGTTTGTATGGTTGTAGTCTTAAAAACACCCAATCCCCTACTTCAAAACTTACTTCACTATGATGTTGATCTTCTTGTTGTTTCATGCGATTATGTGCCATGCTCAGGTTGTCCTTTAAAATTTGGAAAACTTGTTGTTGATTCTCGATGTGATCTTCCATTGCTTGAACCTTAGATTTTTCTTTTAGAGAAGAAGTGATGGAAGGAGGGTGGTATCCATAGAGTGCCATAAATGGTGTCATTTTTGTTGCAGTATTAAAGGAAGTGTTATACCACCATTCTGCCAAGGGTAACCATTTGAACAATTGTGTTTGTTTATCAGAGACAAAGCAATGAAGGTAACCTTCAAGACATTTGTTCACTATATCGGTTTTTCCATCAAATTGAGGATGATAGGATGAGCTATGATCCAATTGAGTACCCAAACAAGAAAATAATTATGTCCAAAAATTTCCAGTGAAGATGGGATCTCTGTCACTTACAATAATCTTTGGCCTACCATGTAGCTTTTGAACTATCTCCATGAATGCAGTGGAAAATGTACTATCTTTGAAGGGATGAGAGAGTGCACAAAAGTGTGCGTAGGTAGTCAGTCTATCAACAATCACCATGATGACACTCTTTCCTTTAGACTTTGGTAACCCTATGATGAAATCCATGGAAACCTCCTCCCAGTGCTGACTTGGGATGCCTAATGGTTGTAAAATACCTGGGGTCTTAATTGCTTCCACCTTATTTTGTTGGCAAACCAAACATTCTGCCACAAATCTATGAACATCAGTTTTAAGGCCATCCCAAAAAAAATCCTTCTTGACTCTATGGTAAGTTTTCAAAAATATCACGTGCCCTCCTACTGGAGAGGTGTGCAATTCCAATAGTACATTTTGTTTGAGTTGGGATTTCTTACATAAATATAAGCGATCTTTGTACCATAGTGAATCATTTTTCCATGTAAATGTATCTGATGCACTGGAATCCTGCTTCAACCTTTGAATGAGAGTCCACACTTTTTCATCATTCTTCCATTCATCCCTTGCTTCTATTATATTATCAATGTAGCGGGTTTGGATGATGATATAGCAATTAAGGGGCCTCAACATCTTCATCCTTTCTTGAGAGTGCATGCATACAACATTTTGCTTCCCTTTTTAAATGATTTCAAAATCATAGCCCAATATCTTGGTTACCCATTTTGTTGTTCTTGAAGATAGTCTTTGTTCCAAAAAAAGTATTTAAGACTATCCTGATATATTTTGAAGCCAGAGGTGCCTACCACAATGGGTAGGGCCGCCATTTCTTCAATGCATGTGAGTATTTCCATCATTTTCAACCTTCCTCATAAATGGGTTTGTGTAAGTCTTTTTCCCTTGAGTGAATTGACTTTCAAAGTAGGCCTCCTTATTCCATTAGGATGGCACCAATTCCATTTCCCGAGGCATCACATTTCTAATAAAGATTTTTGTGAAGTTTAGAGTGGTCAAAACATGAGCTTTACACATCCTGCTAAGGATTGTTCAAAAGCTTTTAGTTGCCTCTGGAGTCCGTGAAGATGCATCCTTCTTAGTTGAGTGTCGTTAAGGTGTTGCTATTTTTCCATGAGTGTGAGACAAACTTGCAGTAACATCTTAGGCAAAATCCTCTAAGATTCTTCAAATGTTTTGGGAATCGGCTAGTCCATCATGGCCTTAATCTTTGGGAGTCTGTAGCTGACTTCATGAGTTACAATATGACCAAATACTCTATCTCCTTTACCCCAAAGAAACATATGGATGGTTTTTCATATAGTTGTTTCTCAGCTGATGAATCTGTGCTTTTAACCTCGTATGTCGCACATGAAGATCCTCCCAAAGTTACTATGAATTGAGTATATCATCAAACATACTAAATTAAAATTTTTTGAGATAGAGGGCTTGAAAATGTGAATTTATCAACCCAGCAGATGTGGAAGGTGCGGTGCCAAGGCCAGAATGCATGACCAAAAATTCATAATGGCCTTCATGGAGTTGAATGATGTTTTGGGATATCTTCTTCCTTCATTCCTAATCGGTAATTACTGAACAAAGATCAATTTTGTGAAATAGATTGCTCCATGTAGTTCATCTATTAGTTCATCAATGATAGGATAGGAAGCCTTCTTTAATAGTAGTCTTGTTGAGCTCTCTATGTCTGGACACATCATATGAGCTATCTTTCACTTGAATATCATTCTTTGGTGCATAGTAAGAACTTTGGCTAGGTCTAAAATAATGCTAGCTTGTAACATTTCTTCAACCGGTGCTCAATTTCACATCTTTTGGGCCTTAAGGGGTATAAAGTATGGCACGATGTTGAGGAACCCTCTGATTAGGTGAATTTCATAATCATGATTTAGAATTGGGGCAGGAGACCTTTGGGAATATCTTCAAAATACTTTGGAATGCTTATCAATGATCCCTTGGAGATCTTGAGGAATGAATGAAGCTTAGATGTTTCAGCATCTAGTGAGCATAGATGTGACCTTGTGCCTTGATGCCCCTTTTAAATAATTTTGTCATTCCATTAGAGATTCTCACCTTGCAGGTGTTTCCTGTGATACCTCTTAATAGGTTCTTTTCCAGCCCCAATGAAAATTTCATAGAAAAGTTCTTGAGAATTCAAAATACACTATTCCTAATTGGCCCAACCATTTGGATTCCTAGTACAACATCAGTACCACCCATGGGTATATCAATCGATGGACTATTCATTACATATTCCCCAATAGTATAAGATTGATCTTATTGCATTTCTTTGAGCAGGTGAAGTGGTTCCTCCATGTGCAATCATTGCTTGAAACTCTAGCACTAGATATACAAAGTAATTGAGAGCCTTGGCTAATTTGCAGTGAATGAAATTATAGGTACTACTAGAAATTAGTGGGACTATTACCTTTTTCTTTTTTGATGTATCCTTGATCTTGAGGGTTTGAGGTGCTAATTCTAGCCAATGCATTATAGAATATCATGGGAGTCAACTCTTGAGACCAGAATTGCTTCACCATTTTCATCTTGAGATGGTTCTTGTTCTTGTTCTTCTTCCTCTTAGAAATCTATGTGGAATGTTTCTTCTCCTGCCATGCCATCCCTTCTTTATTACTTATATCTGAATTAAAGCATAAACATTTTGCTTCTCCTCAATTGTTGAGGTGTCAGCCTTGTAGGTTGAGGTATTTTTAGAAGAAGGAGCATTGTTCTCTATAAGATGTTAGGTTGCTCCCTTCTAGTAGCTATAGCCATATTTTACTTTCAACACACATTTCTTGCCACCTTAAATGCATTCTCAATGATTTGGGTTCCCAAAGGCTGAACCTCATGTTAGATGTTATCCTTACAAAAAAGTTCCACTATGAATACATCAATCAAGTGCTCATATGGAATATCTATTACCTCATATTCAATAATTGGAAGTTCTCAATGTGCACCGGTAAGCTTCAAACCTTTTTTGCTTAGGATTTATCAATTGGCTAAAAGAAGGGTATTTCTCCTTGTATCCTCTTAGTGTCTTTATCATTTTGTTGTTAAAAGTGAAAATTGTCCAAGTGACAAGTGGTCCCGCAAGAACCTATTCATGATACCACTACAAATTAGTTAGGTTCTAAATATAAAAGAAGCAATTAAGTACACCTTTTGTGTTTGTGGCACATTATGTATATCAAGAATTTCTCCATGCAGAGTTATCCATGTGATTGGGTCCCTTGCATCAAGTTTCCTCATCTCGATCTTAGGAGCGTGGTTGGTCTTCAACCCAAATTTGGGAGTTTCTCCATTTTGATTCACCTTCCTTGTGTCCTCATCATACGTTCATAGGGATACATTTTCACTTTCAAATTCTCTCTATTAGAATTTTTCAATCCTTTATTGATCTCCCCTTTTAAGGCATCCATATTAGTATTTCTTGCCTCAAACAACCTGTTGAATCCATCATCTCTGTAGTTCATCTTTTGTTAATGCATTTTGTTGTAAATCGATGTCCCCTACATTTCTTCACTTCATCGGGAGTCCAGAGTAGGAAGGTTAATACGGAGGCTTATTTGGTCTCGAAGTTCCCTTTTTGGTGGCATGTTGGCCCAAGTATCACTTTAAGAACCTTGATTTTGGGGTGGTTCTACTAGGTGGATACTTCCTTTTATTTATCTCAAAATTTACGTCCCTTCTAAGGTATAGACTTTTGGTACTTTATATGTCTTTGATATTTCTTCTCTCCAATACCATAGGTCTTATCAAAATTAGATGTTCCAAGTAGAATTTACGATAACTTACCCACAACCTGATTTTGTCCTTTCAGGGAGATCCTCGCACTTGTATAGCATGCCCACACAAAATAATTGACATAAACTTATGAGCTTGTACGGAACTACTCACGGTATGTCCACTACTTAATGCAACTAGTATCAGCACGAGATTTTGGATACTCCTAGAGAATTTATGATTGTTTTACCTAGAGCGGCTGCCAGGACTATCCAATGGGATAGTCAAATGCCTATCTTCCAGGGGTATATCTACAAATTCACGGTGACCAAAGGAAGCTAAAATTTCTACCAAAGATACCTTACTAAATTTTTTGAATATACTACGGACTTCAGGGTCTGAAACGTCACATAAAAAAAAAAAAAAATGTTTTATAGCGAAAATTCCAAAATGACTCAATTCGGGATGATTCAAGGGCCTATCTTAAAAGGATGTATCCTAAAATTATAAGACCTCAGGATGCTAAAATTTTTTAACCCAGCGTGAGTGATCCTGTCTACTACATATCCTCCAAGATGTTCCCTATGAATCATTGTAGAAAATTTATGGTGAAAATTCCAAGGGGTATTAGATGTAGCATTGAAACCCCAAGACCAACCCGGAGCTCATTACCATATGTTAAGAACTAAATATCAATGTACCTGAAAACCTCCAAGAATGAAGTGCTCCTTTACCTTGAAGAGATGAATTTTGGATAATACAGCCTCTTGAGGCATGCTTACCCACATAAATGTTCAAGTACAAGATTATTTCAAATGAAATTCTCTCCTTGAGTAATATATATAGGAGACTAGGAGGTATAATTACAACTAATGGAATAAATCCAACATAAATAGAATAACATTAATAATATAATATTCCCAATTAAGGGGTAATGAGGAGGCCAATGTGGGAGTTAACACCTAAATCAACATCACGATAAAGTGGAATTCTATCCCCATGTATGTTATGGGATGGAGAGTTTACTTGACTTGCATGATGAATTTAAGCCCGAATTTGAGTTAATTGAAAATGGAACAATTCTTCTTTTTATTTGGATGGTGGGTTGGGAATAGGAAAAGAGCTTCAAAATATCAATTTGGGAAGAAGATGCCATGAGCAAGAATGATCTACTTTTATAAAGGTGTTTAAAAGGAGATTTAAAGACGTTTTACTTTCCAGATGCTTGATGATTTGAAACATTTGATCCTAATATAATACATTGCTTGATTTAGACCCAACCTTTTCAACATAAATTGAGGAATATTCATCCTAAATTGGAACCCACTCTTAAAAAGGAACTAAACAAATTACTAAAATTAAGAATGGTGCAGTGCAAGACACACACAATGGGTGTCTAAACTAGTTCCTGTAAAAAGTGGAATGAGGGTACAGGCCTACTGTGTATTAGAAATTGAGCCTCTGATAAAGATAACTATCCATTTCCTCCAGTGGAACAAAATTCTTGATGGAGGTGTTTGGTTCAAAGACATTCTCATTGGATGGTTTTTGGGGATATAACTAGGTCCTTATGTCTCCCTTAGACTAACTTAAAACCACATTTCGTACCCCATGGGGCACTTAACTACTGAGGGAGAAAGATGCCTTTTGGGTTTATAAATACCAGAGCCACTTTTCAGAGAACAATGGGCATTTCTTTATGTGGCCTCATAAACAAATCAGTCATGGTCTATCTTGAATATGTCACCATCTTCTCGAAAAACAAGAAAGATCATATCTCACACTTAGGGTCATTACTATAGAGCGATGTTGTAGGTTGAGTATGTCTCTAAACCCTAATTGGTCTTTCTGTTAGAGCAAGGGAAAGGTGTTGGGAGTTTATAGTATCGAAGGCCAGATGATCATTGACCCTAAAATAACCCAAGAAATCACTTCATCTCCTTCCCTTCTTAAAAAATTATTACAATCATTTTTAGGCAAGAGATTAATTTTTATCGAAGATTTTGGTTGCTTAGAAATGGTCATTTAGGGCAGTGAGGAATATTCTCTGGGTTGGGGATCCATAGGAAAATCAATCTTTTGACTCCATTAGAAAATCAATAATAGAATCCCTTTCCTTCAGCCAGTGGAGTCCAGGATTTCTCTCGGGATTCCTCTTTTCACCTTGCCAGTAGATCTTATGTTGATGTGTATACAGGCTCTTGAAAGTAATAGAAATACCATTACCTTCATGATAACTTTCAAGGAGAAGAGCAATTATCGATCAGTAGATCAATGGTATATATTTATTTTAAAGCCGATAAAACACTTAGGTCCGCACCTACAAAATCCGGAACCGAGTTGTATTCCCTTACCCAGAAATTTTGTAAAAGAATATGCTAGCACAAAAGAAGCTGGAGTGAGAAAGGGAAAATTGGATGGGGGTCAACCAAAGTATGACCACTCCGAAATAACCACCTGGAAATTGTTAGAGGAGTTCAGAACCTATATAAACTAGTTGTTGATTCAATTTGAAATGGAGAAGTCTAAATTAACATGTGTAAATCAGCACTTTGAAAACAAATGGAGTTATTACTAGAGTTGTTTCCAATTCACAGTGTAAGTGTAAATTTTGTTGTGCAGGATGTACCTTGATTCTAAAATGAGAGAAAGGCATGATTCAAAGTCATACTGAGTTAATAAATGATATTTTATTTAGGAAATAATTTAAGTAGTGTTCTTATGCATTTGTTTTCAAAGGAAGAATTAGAAAAGTACTATATAAGACTTCAATACAGTGTATTTGGTGGAAAATTAGTTGGAGACACCATATGCAAGTACTTAGAGTTGGGTACTATTTTCCTACTTTGTTTAAAGATGCCCACATGATGTGTCTTAAATGTATAGTTTTCCAAAAGGCTACAGGATGTGTTAAGAAGTAAACATTTCCTTTGCATCCTATCACTATAGATTCCCCTTTTTCAACAATGGGGTCTTGAAATCATAGGAATGATTAATCCTTCTTCCTCCACAACAACATAAGTATATTATTTTACCAGATGGATTTTTACCAGATGGTCCGAAGATGCACCTTTGAAAGTGGTAAACACTAATCAGGTAGTATATTTCCTTAGCTCTCATATCATCACTCGATTTAGCATTCCCAAATGTTTGGTCTTTGATAAGCCTCTTATTTCCTCCTCCCTCGATGAATGTTTTTGCTAGGAAAAAGTTCATCGAAATACACTAGCTATTACCCTAAAGGGAATGGTCTAGTAGAATCAACAAATAAAATTTAATTAAGATCATTAGTATGGCAGGTTTGAGAGAAAACCATAAGAACTAGCACAACACACTATTTAACGTACTCTGGGCTGACAGAGTGACACAAAAAACCTTTGTTGGAAATTCCCCTTTCTTCCTCATCTACAAAAGAGAATAAATTCTCCCTCCACATGTTTTACTTCCATATCTGCAATTATCACAGAAAGTCAAAGAAGAGGTCTTCCCTCCTCTAGAAATTCAAATGAATGCCTTATTAAAATGGGAGGAAGTAAGAGGCTAGAGAAAAGCAGAAGTGGATCCCGGCCTGTAAATCGTAAAAGTTGGTTTTGGTTTCAGGTTTTACCTTTGGGATGAATTTGATGTCAGGCACTTTGGTTTATAGAATGGGATAAGCTATGAGGGAAAGGGGAAAGAAATTGAGAGGGGAGGATTTTGTATTTTCTCTTTTTATGTATATTATTTCTTTTACTTATTTTTTCAAATGGAGTAATGGATGGTTGGAATCTTAGGGAGAATGGACAAGTATTTTCAAAATCTGGTACCAGGTTGGGTTGCTTAATGACTTTTTCCTATGATTAAAATGGTTTTTATTTTCATTATAAATATCTTCATATTCTTTGAATAATTGATTATGCATTGATTTAAATTAGCTTTAGTCTATTTTATCAATACATGGTTAATTTACTATCATTTATATATTAATTTTTCGTCTAAGATGCATTATCCCGGGAAGTTCTTCTCGACCATATGATGGGAATATTATTTTTGTTGTTGTATGTGAAAGCGGTTTAATCTTGACACTGTGCTTTTGTAGATTTTTGCAATGTTAATGTTTCTCATATAATTTCTAGATATGAAACTTTATTTGCATTGAACTAGCTTTGTTGTTTTGCATATAATTTTTTTCATGTATGTTTTTCGACATGGTTTATTATCTTTTGGTTTTCATGAAAATATAATGAATATATAATTATCTAGCGATATTCATAATTATCAAATGTACTGTTGAGCAGTTTCAATCCAAATGTAGCGTATTCTTAGAAAACTACTAGTTATTGAAATCGATAGAAAAACAAATTACAGGGGTTGGGTTGGTGAGTATAGCTAAAATCCTATGCCGAGAGATCAGGAGATGGCAGTTATCAATCCAGCCATTCTGATTTTTGATTGCAAGTGACATGCATTTTAGGGACTCTGTGAATTCCATGGGGCATAAAGAGACTAGGGCAAAATTTTGGAGTTCAGCAGAGATGATGCAAGATTTTTTTAGGCATGGAATGGGCATTGAGAACAATCCATCCAGCTCACAGGCATGGTTTTGTAAATTAGCCAATTAATCCAAATGATGTATTGCTTCAGGCTAAATAGAACACTAGTTCTCAGAATCAATGATTAAAGCAACATATGGGCATGGAACACAGAGGTAGGGAGTTCTCTAGATGAAATCCTATCCACGATTATTCATTGGAGTTAATGGTTCGCCAATCGAATCTTGATATTCATTATATACTTGGGTTACAGGATTCCATCCCAAACCATTTCAGGAACTCTTATTCAGTATCACGGGGCTGCATTCATGACATTTTTAGGGTTTACATTGAGATCTTTGCAATATTTTTGAACAGGACAGGAACGGCTATGTTTTCATCCCTCCCAAGACCTTGGTTTCTCAAATTGGACCCCTAAATCAAAATGTGCCTTTGCTTTGCTAACGAACAAAGCACTAGACATCAAAATCTGATGAAAAAAATTTGCATGAGGGACTGGAGCCAAGGGAGTGAGGGGTGATACTAACAAATCCTATAGGAATCCCATGGTCAGCTGATTTCCTCAATCTAGTCTAGGACATTCTTGTTGGGGACAAGTCGCATCCCAGGCTGAACTGAGGACTCTTGGCATAAAATCCTCGGGCATAAAATCCTAACAGAGTATCATTTTTTGAGCTGCATGAGATTTTTTCACACGTCTTTAGGAATGGACTAAGTGACCATTTTCTATGCTTCCAAGGCATGGTTTTGTAAATTGGACCCTAAATCAAATGTTACGTACTTTTAACTAAACAAAGCCACTAGTTTCCTTGAGAATCGATGGAAGAAACAAGACAGGGGTTGGAGGCTAGGAGTAGAGGTTCTCTTACTAAAATCCATACTAGAATCAAAAGATGATGGTTCCCCTCAATTCAGTCCTCGATTTTGTTTTATTCCAGTTACCAAGTAGCATCCAGGCCATTTAGGGAGCTCTTTGTGAGTTCCCTTTCCGGGTCATAAATGACTAATAGAGAAACATTTTTTGAGTTTCGTGAGATGCTGGAAGTTTGTTTAGTCATGGACTAGGTAAAAAAATTATTCGTCTTCTCAGGAGAACAGTTTCATAAATTGGACTGCCATTAGATGTTGGTTTTACTTTAGAAGCCCAGGCAAAACACTAGTTCTTGAAATCAATGAGTAAAAGCAACCTCCAAGGCATGGCACCCGTGAGTGAATGGTGCTCTAGATGAAATCATATCCTAGAAATCCATAGGAGTCAATGGTTCCTCAATCATTATTGATTTTTCATTTTATATGCTCCGATTCAAAGTCACATCCCAAACCATTTTAGGGACTCTCAGCCAATTCCCTCAACGATAGTCCCTATGAACGGCATTTTCTTTGGATGACACGTTTATTTGTTTCAGAGCGCACATGGATTAGGTGACCACATTTTCCATGCACTCCCGAGGCATGGTTTTATGATGGACCCACGAGAATCCAATTGTTTCATTACTTCTTACTAAGAAAAGAAATAGTTATATAAATCGATGAAAACAACAACCACGAGGGGTAGTCTGGCTAAAATCCTATAGTAGGAATCCAAAACAGGGCGTGATTTACTCCAGTCAAGTCTCGGTTTTGGTTATACCGATTTCAAGTCGCATCCAAACCATTTCAATGACTCTTGGCCAATTCCTGCTCGGGGCATAAAATCCTAACGTAGCATCATTTTTGAGTTTTGTGATATGATGCAAGCTTGGCAGGCATGGACTAGGTGACCAAATTATCCACATCCACTCCCGAGGCATGGTTTAATAAATTGGACCACTTGTTCAGTATTGCTAACAGGAATTAACAAAACACTAGTTGTCAAAATCAATGGAATGGAAATCAACTTAGGGGCCCTTGGCACCCGAGATTGAGGAGTGTTCTAGCTGAAATCATATCCCAGTAATCCATCGAAGTCGACGTTTTCTCAATTTGAGTCTCGATTTTTCATTTTATGTCCAGTTTCACATTACATCCCAAACCATTTCAGGGGACTCTTAACAGGACTGCTCTCGAACAAGTCCCTTCAAATTCTACATGTCTAAAGCCGACTAACTACTATATCTTATTGCCTTGAAAAAATATTGCACCAACTTCAACTGCACATTGATTTTAGCAACCACTAATTCCTACATAAAAATGTGGGTTTTGCTATTTTAACCATCAGCATAACTAACTTATTCTTCAACGTGGATTGAAAAAAACTAATGGCCTTATCCAGATTTCTATACCAAGCGTGAGCTGTGTGCCTAAGTTCTCTGTATTGCTCTAAAACTAATGTTGTATAGTTCATAGCAGCTTGTGGACATTACTTGTTAAAGATGTCATGTTTTCAACACACCAATTGATGGTTGGGTTTCTTACTCCATAGCATTGACCCTCATCTTCAATGAACATTTCTTATAATAATTCTAATTTTCACAAATCCAAAAAAACAACAACCTTACTACTATTTTTTTTCTTAGATCCATAGGATAAAATTGTCATGTATACTTAGTGTTATCACATTATCATGTCTTGGTCAATATGAAAATACACTTTATTCAGAGCTTCAGGACAATTCTAGTGATATCTTGGAGTTATCCATGTAAAAAACCTTTGATGTTTTCATCTAGACACATAGTTTCCACATGACCTCACCACTAATGTCCATCATGTTGTGGCTCAACGCTCAACGAGTGATCCAATGACATTAACAGTGGAAGAGTATCTGATATTGGGAATCCATTGGAGATGTGTATCGAGGAAGTAGATAGTTTTAAGGATGATCTTATTAGAATGGACGCGAGGTAAGAGTTCGATTCCCACTCCCTCCGCAATCTCATTCCCTTGGGAATCCATTGGAGATGTGTATCGAGGAAGTAGATAGTTTTAAGGATGATCTTATTAGAATGGACGCGAGGTAAGAGTTCGATTCCCACTCCCTCCGCAATCTCATTCCCAAAAGTTGTTGAAGAATTTAGGGATTGATTCCCACCTAGCACGATGGATCACTTCTTGGAATGTAATAATAAAGGCGAGTTTCAAGTACAACATTGATTATGTCCAGTAGCCATGGATAAAAGAACAAAGGTCCCTCTAGCAATAGGAGAAGAAATGAGATCACACATCCTGTCCATAGTGGATATCTTGTTACCGAGATCACGATTTTGAAATATGTGGCACTCAATCCGAAGTAAAAGATCATATGTATCTACACTCTCCAGACAATATTGGTGAGGATCGTGGATGGTTATAAAAATAGACAATGGTCATGTGCGGGAAAATGATACAGAATCTCATTAGTTGATTTGATATTGTTTGTCTTCTTGAGAAAATTGAAGGGGAAGATTTGACCTTCTGTATGGAAGAAATTATATCGCATGGCGAGAAAGACATGACCTCGTGGTGATTCTCTTCAAAGGGATTGAGATACTAGGTGCCAATCAACATGCCATTTGTGAATCACCCAGTTGTATACATGGATCATGGTACTGTGGAGATACTAGAGAGGCACATTCTAGAGAAACTTAGGGATCTCAAAATAGAAGTATTTACCAAAAGTTTCCACGTGTTCCACCTTGTTCAAATCACAATATATTTTGGTAATCGGGGGGGATAAATTGTAAGTTTTCTCCTCAATTTTTTCCTTGAGATCATTTATTTCGAGGCCATTTAAGTGGTGGAAGGAAATATCTCAAATGATTGTGGAGGATTGCTTCAGGTCTCAGCCGAAAATAATGAGCGGTTGTAGCTCGAGCTCTGCACTAGGCTCCATCAAATCTGTAAGATCTGGATCGATTGATCAACGACAGACAAAAGAGGAGTCAAAAAAATGTTTCATCTGTTGGTATCTTTTCCCCACAAAAATAAATTTGATTGTTGATGACAGTGAAGTTCAGTGGTTTATTAATGGAAAAACTGCATCTAAAGTTATTTCTTTGACTATTGATGAATTGATCTAAAGTTTACTTATATTGATCGTGTTGAATTTCCTTTGTGCAATCGCTTCTTTCCATCATATAGATATCCTAGTGAGGATAATGACAGTCACGTATTGTACCTGTATTCAGATTTGCATCAAATTTCTCACATTTTCAGATGGGGTCATTTTTTGTCATTGATGTTGTCAATGGTGCGATGGTAAATGCAGATAGGGATATACATAGCTTAGTTTTTGCATTGGTGGAGATGGTCCAATGCAGTGCATTGGGACACTTTTCCAAAGTGGAAGTTGGAATCAATATGGGTGTTCCTCCATTCTCTGTTCTATGAAGGTTCTATTTTTCTTCCACTAGAATGGCTTGGAGATGATCCATGAGAGAGGTTGTTGTGATTTTTGTTCACTGGATACTTTCCAATGATAAGGTTTGGTGTATTTATGATGACCTCTCCATATTCATACCGAAGCCAAACAAAGTGTCGAGGAACTTTCTCCCATCATCTTTTGGGCACTGGAAAAATCACAGCTCCAATACTGATCACTCTCTCATTATGGCCTTCAAGACAATCGCCACCATGTTTTATTGGTTGGGTTATGGTGTGGTAAGAAAAGGACAAGTTTTCTTATAATACTTTTCTTCCAAAGTTTTCTTATAATATTTGGACTTATAATGTGTAGGGTTCAAATATTACATGGAATTTAAACCATAGAAAATTTTGGATTTTAATATATATTTCCATGTATAACCTCAGAGTTCCAAAAAGACCAAGATGTAAGGGAGGAAATTTGTGAATTTTTTGTCATATGTTGGATCAAATGGATCATTGGAAAAATAAAGGCAATTTTCCATATGCCTATTGTGGTAAAATCAATTTACTCTATGCCATAGAATTGGTAAGATGGTAATGAGGAAGATTAAGCCTTTTGTTTTTTTAATTTGGTGCGCATATAGCACAATGGGTTTTTTTGGGGAATTTTTCCACAACTAGTGCAAATTTTGGCTATGATGCACATTTTTGTAATGGGGGGTTAGAAAACCTTGTATTACTCCCATTTTTGTGCACATGTTTGTCATGAAAAATTGGCATGTAAATTGATGTAATTTCCATGTAAAGGCCCTGTAATTTGATGTAAAATGATTATGAAGCATTATAATGGCTTTTAGCCACTCCTAGGTGAGAAAGAGAGTGAGAGGCCATTTTCATGCCTAAGCCTTAATTGGCTTATTTTTAATCATCATGTAATTAGTTGAATGAGGCAATTTTCCTAAGCCATATTGGCATTCATTGTAAACTTGACCAATGAGTATGATTATAAACTCTTGGAAAGTAAGGTACTCCAAATATTGAAGTACAAGTCATCAACTACAAGTTGAAAATTTATGTAGATGTGGGATTCGACATTTTAGCTCTGAAGAATAGAGGTGAAGGAGACAGGGGTGTGCCTTTTTTTTCAGACATTTTCTTTGCAACAGTTGTAGGTGTTGGATTTACATTATGATTGTGAAGTACGTGGGAGAAGGAGTCTTGAAGGAATGTGCCTTTTGACATTTGCATATAGATACAATTGATACTTTTGGATACCAAAAGTTTCTTTTGTGGGGAGGCGAGATCCAGGGAAGATCTCCACACATGGAAGGGACTTTAATTTGTTCACCAAGTTGATTTGAAGTTGGTGACAAAGTGGTTGAAGTGGTGAATTTATTCTTTTTTGAGTTTTATAATCTCATGCATTTTATTAATGCTTTGTGAGATAAGTCTCATGCATTTATAATTT
This sequence comes from Picea sitchensis, assembly GCA_010110895.2. Lineage (NCBI taxonomy): Eukaryota > Viridiplantae > Streptophyta > Pinopsida > Pinales > Pinaceae > Picea > Picea sitchensis. The sequence continues at coordinate 31,337 of SNQJ01S0000411.1, read as the reverse complement.
TATTTGATTTTTGATTTGTGAGAAGCTCGTGCATTTTATTATTCTTTATGAGATTTTTGGAAAAATGATATATTATTATTCACTTTTGATGTAAAATGATTAATACTTGTGAGGCAAATCACACTCACATATTTATCATTAAATTATAATTTTGGAAATTGGTTTTTATGTGATAAACCACTTCACAACAATTTTTCATTATGTCCAATTATAGGTTGAGAGAATCAAGTGCATGGATGAAGAGTATTTGGTGGTTTTGAGACTTTTCCCATTATGTTCTTAAAGATAGTTTGAGATCCTACTTTTATGGATCTTGTTTTTCCTCTTTTGTAATTAGATCCTATTATTGTGGATCTAGGAATTAATGTTCTTTTTTAAGAGAGAGTGAGGAAAAACTATATAATTCCTTATGTGAGCCTTATGAAGGGGAGAAGCAGAGTAATTAATAACTAACGAGGGGAGTTAGAGAGCCATAGTGATACTACTCCTAAGTATTGAGAGACTTATTCATGTAAGGAATTATACTTCTTGATGTATGGAGAGATATGAGTGTGTGTAGTCTTCTTGAATCCTCATTGAAGGAGAAAGAATCTCTTATGTAATCGCTTATGAGAAGGTACCAACATATTTTAAATAAGGAATGAAAGTGATATGTATTCCAATTGAAGCAGATCCATAGACATAGCCCAGGAGGGGTAAACTTCGTTACCAACATCGGTTGTCTCTCTCTTGTCTTTCCATATGCTTATTAAATTTTGAGTTCATGTGTGTTATGTATTATTGTTTAAAATCATGGTTATTTATGAACTCATATGCCCTTTAATACTTATGCAAATAATTCATTAGAAAAATATTCTCGATTGAAAACTTGTGTAGAGTAAGTACTTGCCTATTTCAAGATCACAATTTTACGTCTAGTTTTATTTCTAGTTTTTCTTCCCATTTTACTTCTAGTTTTGCTTCCCGTTTTGCTTCCAGTTTTGCTTCCCATTTTTCTTCCATTTTTTCTTTTGGTTTGGCTTCTAGTTTTTCTTCTAGTGTGGCTTCCAATTTTTATTCCAATTTGGCTTCCATTGTTGCTTCCTTTTTTGCTTCCAAAAATGCTTCTTGTTTTTCTTACAATTATTAATTTAATATGTTTTATTTCAATTTAATTGGTTAAATATATCATGTCTCTTAAATAACTTATATGATTATACAATAAGTCATATAAATGCATTTTGAAATATTTTATAGGATAACACACTACCACATATTGAAAAATGTGCAACGACTACTTGTGAAGAAAGTACTCTTTCGTCGCAAAATTCAAGAGAAAAAGTTCAATTTTTCAATTTTGTTCTAAATCCAGCTCGGATTCATCTCTATCTCGACAAAATAAAACTTTCATCTATTTTGCGACAATCATGAAGATAATGGACCATTGTCGTTATTTCGACGAACTTGTGTATTTGTCGCGAGAGCAACGTTAACTATTGGCCGTTACACTCTTTGCTACTATCCATATTGACCGTTATATAATTTGACAAAGTCTAAATTGATTCGGTCAACCTTCATCGCAAGAGAGACGATATGACCATTACAACCGTTATACCCTTTGACAAAGTGACCTAAATACAACAAACTTTTCATTGCAATTGCGACGACAGTGACCTAAATTGACCTATAAATACTGGATGATTTAAAGATGTTGCGACAATCTTGCTATAACAACGACAGTTCCGAAAGGGTATTTTTGTGCGGAAGAATGTCTTAGAATATAGTTAGAGGTGGGGGAAAAAGTAAAGTAGGTGAAAAGGGTGATGGTAGATGTTATTGCCCTTGCAAAAAATGTTGCCTCATACGCTCAGTAAGAATTTTAATAGAAATAGCTACAAAACATTGTAGTAAATATGGGCACATTGATGGCGGATCGAATGAATATTGTCCCATGGTAATTAGCTATATATTCATTATCTATTTTTATATTGTTAATTTTATATAAAATTATATATATGTATATATATTGTTTGAATGTTTGTTATAGTATACACTAATTTTGCATGATTGTATGTAATTATAAAGTTAGAGTTGCCCTCTAACTTTCCACAGAATATTGCACCAAGTAGTAGTAGAAATGATGTTGTACAAGCTGAGGAACATTATGACCAAGAAAATGAGGATCTCATGGAAGAAGATGATGGGACAAATCAAATGATCCAAGATTTGTTTTCGCAGTTGGATGAGGATGGGGACAATGCTGGTATTTATGATGAACCTCTATTAGAAGAGACAAATAAATGAATTTATGAAGGATCAAGAGCAAATCTTCTCTCTGCTACATTGCTGCTAGTGAACTTAAAGGTTATGAATAATTTGTCGAACACTTGTATGACACCAATCCTAAGGTATGTAATATGTTTCATCTCATATTATACATAAATGTTTATTTTTTTCTATTTTTTTTTAGTGTTAATTAATGTGTAAAATAGGAATGCAATTCTTACGATTAATATTCTTTGCACTAACTAGTTATTTGTTATGTTGTAGATTGTTAGGTGAATTTTTGTTACAATCGTCAAATATTTTACCTTGCACATATCGAGGTTTGCATGCCGTTATAAAATACGTTGGAATGGATTATCAAGCTATAGATGCATGTCCTAATGATCATATTATATATTATGAACAACATGCTTCGAAAACAGAATGTCTGCAATGTCTTATCAGTAGATATCGAACCGATCAAGTAAAAAAAAGGGTGCCTCGAAAGGTTCTTCGTCATGTTCCTATAATTCCATGTTTGCAGCGATTGTTCAAGTGTGAAAGCATAGCACAATTTAAGGATTACCATGCACGTAATAGAAGTGGAGATGGTGTTCTTTGAATGTCTTCCGATGGTTTTACATTTAGGGAAATTGAGGAAAAATGAGCAGATTTGAAATATGAATCTCGTAATATTAGGCTTTCATTGGCAGCTGACGGTGTTAATCCATTCAGAGAGATTAGTTCTATTTACTCAGTGTGGCCTATTTTTGTTATCAACAACAACATTCCTCCTTGGATGTCAATAAAGAGGGAGCACATAATGTTGACAATGATTGTTCCAGGTATTTGTTTACATTAATTTTTTTAATGTAAAATTTTCATTTGTTTCAATTTTTGCATAATATCTTTTGTTTATTTATTTACTTATATATATTACATGATATCATTCCTATAGTAATTATGTGTAATTTCAAACAATTAGGTAAGTACCAGGTTAAATATATGAATGTATACATCGAGCCTGTTATCGACGAGCTACTAAATTTATGGGCTGACATCACAATGTATGACATATGTAAACCAATCGGAGAGAAGAAATTTAAATTCAGTGGAATACTTTTATGGACAATTCATGATGCCCCTAGACTAACACATTTTTGTGGTATGTAGCATTCAAATATTTCTCTTTAATACTATATAATTTTTTAATGTTATCATGGTGAATGTTTAATTTTTAAATAATCTCATCGTATAATTGACATTAATCCATTTTGTTGTAGGTATTCAAACAAAGGGTAAATTTGCATGTCCAGTTTGTGGCCCTAAGATGAAGTATCGTCATTCAAAAGTTTTAGGAAAGGTGGTGTTTGATGAGTATATGCACCTCCTCCCTAACAACCATAGGTATCGTACTACTGAAAAACATCTTTTCAATGGGAATGAAGAGACTAGCTTAAAACCACGAAGAATGACACCTCACCTATGGAGGTTGGAATATAATAGAAATCGTCAAGGTACTCAATTTCTTTATGTATCGTAGATCATATAATGTTTTGAATGTTTATTTTAATCATTGAATTTATTTTACCGTATTTGATAATTATTTTTGTGATTTCTTTTATGCTTCATGAAGGTCGCAATCATCATGAAGGTATTAATAATGGGCTTCCACGAGGAAATAAATTTTATCTTGCTCAATTCATGAGGTTTCCCTACTATGAGGAGCTAAAAATAGCTCATTTGTTTGATACAATGCATATCAAGAAGAATGTGACAGAAACATTATGGAAAATCATAGATGGTAGGAGGGACAAAGAAAAAATTGTCAAAATTTGTACTAACATTCAGGAAGCCAATCATGCAATGTGAAGTGTGATCCGATATTCAAATAGATCAGATGGAGTATGTTGGCCCCTGACCAAGTTTTGAG
>SNQJ01S0000411.1:8322-20857 GCA_010110895.2 Picea sitchensis | reverse complement strand
AATGGCAGTCGAACGTTGTTTTTCATACATACTATCTTCAACTGAAGAGAGCCATAAAAGAAGAACCTCACATGACTCCAAACACCTTATAGAGATTCTGAACTCTGATGAAGTTCTGTGCAGATGGAAACTTCATCTACCTTACAGCGTGAGCCAATGAACATAAGGATCATCTACAGTCGTACTAGAAGATCACGTAAGAGGATCTTAAGGAGATCACTAAGGACTGGTCGACAAACCTCCTTATTCCAGCAAACCCTACAGAGATGTCCGACCCTGACAACCCACAAACCATGCATGATACACCTAGACCCAGCAAAAAGAAGAAGACAAAAGAGGTCCAAGACGTAAGCAGCACCTCAGGAAATGCTTCTTCAGTATCACCTGGGTGGGGAGGTGAGGAGGAAGAAATAAATGGTACAGGAGCTGAACAGAAGCAAAGCGAAGTAACACTGCTAAGAGATGAGACTGATCCCCTAAAGAAGGGGAAGGTTTCTCCCCCGAAACCTTCTTCTAGGAAGAAATCAAGAGCCACCGTGACCAAAATGAAGATTGTTCTTACTACTGATGACTTTGACTTCATCATAGCAGCCCTCAACGACGCTTCACTGGAAATCATGGAGAAACAAGAATCTAAGCAAGAGGAAATGCATGACAGACTTAAGTTCGAGTTCTAAGGGGTATAACATGCCCTTCATTCTAACCGTGAAGTGTCCACTATGCCCCTGTCATCAGGAGAACTAGAGTTGGGGGATGAACCAACCCAACTCTTTCAATTACTTGATGTGGTCGAAGCTCGTCTTCATCGCACACAAGAAGAAGAAAAAAAAGCTACCTAGACCTTGAAGCAAGTACAAGGCGACATTGTAGAACAATGCAGAATCACAGAACAGGAGAAGGTTTCTCTCCAGGCCAAGTTTGAAGCGGAGAAATCACATATGCAGCAAGAGAAAGAACAGTTTCTCGCAGAGAAGCTCGAAGTAAAAGAAGCAGTAAATAGAGCCCTCCGCTCTATGATAGGATTAGAGCTACATGCTAAAGACCGAGTCATGCATCATTTAGAGTAGCTCGCACAAGTTGTACAGAATCAACAACAACGAATAACATATTTAGAGATCCTCACTATACCTAACACCCCGCGGGATGTAAGGGACCAAAGGGAAGCAACTGCTCGAAGCGCAGTTGAGAGAATAAAATTCCTTACCCTAGAATGCGGTCAACTGAGTGATCGCAGTGCCCAAACATATGAACAAATCACCGAGGATCCAAAATTGAAGGCACTGGAGTCACAACTCCAGGAAGCGAAGTATCAAGCAGAGACAATACAAGCGCAGTTGAAGCCCCTGATAGTTGTGGAAAGAATGAAGTGATCCCAAGAGCAGCGCACTGCTCAACAGTAGGTCCATACTATTCAACATAGCGTTATGGAAGTAACTTAGAGGCTCCAACATGTACAGGACAAGGCTTACCAACTGTTCACAGAAATTGAAGGCCAAGGAACAGAACTTGAGGAAGTTATCACTACAGTTGAATAATGCCTTGAAGGAGCTGTCAACGAAGTAGTCATGCAAGAGTTCACTGAACAGGAGGCCATAGCACAACAACAAGTTGAAGCAGCTCAAGCTAAGCTCGAGGCTTTTGAAGAAGAACTAGTCAGATAATAGTGACTTGGGACGGGTCACATGTGACTGTTTGGGGCATGTTGGCCCTTGATCAAGTTTTGAGGATTCTCGGTCATGTGTGACCTAATTTTGGGACTTCGAGAGGCTGTCGAAGGTGGAGCGCAAGACGAAGAGGATATCATGGGATTTCGACCCCTTTTAGGGCCCTTTTTGGGATTTGGGATTATGTAACGGGTATGGGAATGTCGGCCCATGGGTTTACCCATGCTTAGGCATGTTTTGTAATGTATAAATAGATTTTAAGGCAATGTAGTGAACACAAGTGGCTAAGTGATAGAAATGGATCTATGTGATCAAGAACTGTAATTTCTTTCTGCATATTGTGTGAGACTTGCAGATCTAAGTGCAAGTCATTGTAAGAGGTTGTGGAAGGCTGCGTTCTTAGATCTACTCGTGGAAGGAGGATCTAGCGAGTTGTGCAGATCTCATGTCCTCTACAGAGTAGGGTTTTTGAGGCTCTGTGCATCTAACCTATTGAAGAAGCTAATAAAGAAGACAAAGAGTTGGTGGACATAGCCCCAAGGTGGGGAAGAACCACGTACATGCTATGTTTCTTTTCTCTGTGCAATGTATTGATGTATTTATATGTTTACTTTCTTCGTTCTTTAACATAGATAAATGATAGATAGATATGTTAATGCTATGTGCTTAATAATATGGATGGATTTTAGATCTGAATTATATACATGTTCTTAGTGTTGAATCTGCTAGATCCGATCTGTTTCATCGTGATAAGTGTTGTTAGATGCTAGATCTGGTTGAATATTGCGTTGTGTTATAATTAGAGTTTAACTGCATTGTAACTAAGAGTTGTATATTGATGAATGTTAACTGCTAAGTGCTCTATTAAGGGATTAGAATCATAGATATGTGTCCCAGTTAAGGTTGCAGACACTGGAGTCCTGCAACCACCCCTGCCTCTACCTCAGGTGAGACTTCATCTACTTCGCAGTTGTTGTCGAAAGGGTTGGTAGTTAGGGTTTTTTTAGTGCGTTGTTGTAGCATTGAACTCTGGGTTTTCCCCTGTGCCAATAGAGTACTAGACAGAAATAACCTTCCATGGTTATTAACAGAGCAACAAAGCAATGATGTAAAAGAGGTCATTCAAAGAATTAAATTTCCCATGGGTTTTTCTTCAAACATAAATAATATCTTAACGAAGAAAGTTGAATTTGGTGGGGTAAAAACACATGATTGGTATACCTTCATTAAGGCAATAATTTTGGTATACATATTTATATATATTGGCCATATACATATTTCATTTTTTTATATTTTTTCTTGTCTACTTTGGTCGAAACAAATAATGATTCATTTATTTGTTACAGTATGTTCTACCGCTATCTCTCCCAAACAAATTTGACAACAATGTCAAACAAGTTATATATGATCTTGGAAAATACATGAGGTAAGTAGTTGTGATTTGTATGCAAAATGTTATGTCAAATTATTGATGTACTTATATAATGACGCATGTTTTACTTGTAATGTAATATATTATATTATGTTATGTTGAAACATGTTAGTTTCTTGTGTCATGATCTCATGTAGATGGTTGTCATTGAAAGAAATCCATGAAGATGATATAAAGTATTGGAAGAGAGAAATTCCTCGTCTAATGTGTGAAATGAAAAACTATATACCTCCAACATTTTTCAATGCACAAGAACACTACCTCATATACCAAGTTGAGGAGATTGAAAATTGTGGACCTGTTCACACCAGGTCAATGTGGATGGTGGAGAGGCACTTGAAATCATTCAAGGCATTGGTTAGACAAAGAGCATGTCATGAGGGTTCTATGGTGGAGGGATATATGGTATATCAATCCATGGTGTATATTAGTCAGTATCTTCCTAAATTAGTAGTGCCAACTATGCATGCAGTGGATCACATTTGGGATGTGAATTGCATCAAAAAATTTGAAGATCAGGGGCCTCTGTTGGGGAAATGTAGAATGAAAAAAATGAGAGCTAATATATTAATAATTGTGGAAATTTATATTAATAATACATATAAAGTTTCATTTTTTGTGTGTATGATCATACTCATTAATATATTAATATAATTTATTTCATAAATTATTAATATTTATAACCTGCATATTGGACGTTATAACTAATATTTAATATTGGTGAATTATGAGTTTTTGATTCAGTTGCTCAAGAGTGGGATGCACTACATTTATACATTGCAAATAATCTTGGCTGGATGAATGTATGGATTGAAAGATGTAAACAACATAATGGAGGTAGGTTTTCATGGCAACGACTGTCTAAATTGGTTAGAGACACTCCTCGTAACGGAGATGCCAATGTTACAAAAAGGGAAATTGATTTAGCATATGGATTGAAAGATGGACAGGTAAGAAAATTCACCCATTTTATTCAATTATTTTATATTATATTAATGTGACTACATGTGTACTGTATTTTTCAGATACTTTCGAAGTTATATAAATACATATGTTAATTTATTAATTGACAATGCATATTTTACATATCTGGCATATTGCAGTTGAAACACCACAAGTCTATGTGGTGCAATGGTCGTAAATTTCGCATCAAACAATTGGATGAAACCAAGAAAACTTCTGATAGTGGGATAACTACAGTATTCTAGGTCACTAATCTTTCCTCTAGGAGTGACAAACATCCCCAAGAATCTGAAAATATATAGTATGGGTATTTAAACGATATACTTGAGTGTGAGTTTAATTCCTTCAGATTAGTTTTGTTTGATGTCAAATGGTATAGGTTAAGAATGCATGAACGTGATGAAGAAAGAAGTTTTATTCAACATTCCAATGGATTTCCAATGATCAAAACAATGGTGTTTGAAAAAGGACATGATCGTTATGTTTTTCCAAGCCATTGTGAATAGGTATTTTACTCAAATGTTCCAGGTGAGAGGGATTGGTCATTTGTTGTTAGATATGATCCAAGAGGAAAGCCAATTAAGTATACTCATTTACAAGAAGAAGATGATATTGAAGATCAAGAAGATGATTCGATAGATCAGACAGAGTCAGAAGATCATGCAGGGTTGACAGATGAAGAAGACGAAGAAGATCATGATCCAGGCATAAGTTTCTTAGGTCCTACTTGAATCTTCTTAGAATAGAGATTCGTTACATAGTCCTTGAAAAAAGACAAAAGACTTATGTAGCGGATATTTGGTCTTTGTGTGGGACATTTTATGCCATTATAAGTATTTTTTGTACAAACATAATGGATATTGAGGACTACACCATGGTCAAGGAACAAGGAACAAAGAACAAGGAATGAGGAACACGGAACAAGGAACAAGGAACAAAAATTGTACTAGGACTAGACATAGAAAACAATGACCTGTGAATGGGGCCAACGATGAAATATTTTCAAACAGTTTCCTTATGCATTGAAATTTTACATGGATAGACTATTCACATGCCTTAACAATATGGGAGGGCTTATAGACTCAAATTTGACTCACATACCCAATTTCTTCCATCATCAATTCATCATGTAAACCGTAAACCCTAATTTTCTTTCAAAGTACACAATTTGGTTCACCCAAGTTTTAAGTTTTCTTCATTTTTATTTCAAGTTCTACATTAATGTATATACAATGTATATGTGTCATATTTTTGATGAAAAATACCTCTTTTTCGTTGATTTCTTAATCAACACCATAAAAATACTAGAGGCGGGCAACAATGACATATGAATGGGGCCAATGTTGAAATTTTTTCAAACTGTTTCTGTATGCATTGAAATTTGACATAGATAGACTAATTTCATGCTTTAACGATATGGGATGGTTTTTGGACTCAAATTTCACTCACACACCCACTTTCTTCCATCATCATATCATCATGTAAACCATAAACCCTAATTTTCATATGTTCTAGTAGATATGTTAATGATTCCAAATTTCATATTTGTATTTGACTCAAAGTCCAGCTAGATTTCAAAGTATCAAATTTTAATTTCAAGTTTATAAACCAAATATGAAATGAATCCAAGCATAATTTTATATCGTCGCAAGAGAGACGAATGTAAATAATCTTGCGACGAATTAGCTATACTATCGACGAAAAAAGTCCATCGATAGTATAGCTAACTCGTTGCAAGAATGTGTCTAATTTGAATGGCATTACATGGTTTGCAAGGAGTGTAGGGATTATAATATGGTCCAATGTAGTGTAGTCTATAAGAAAAATCTCTATTCCAAACCTCAAAATGGATAATATCATATCTTGTTCATAAGACAAATATTCTTTGTATGTTTCCTTTGTGGTGGCTCAAGCCCTCAGTACACATGATGCATGGCAATGAAATGTAACAATTTGACTATTGAATGATAGTGTTATGTCACCCATGGGTAAGGAAATAACATAAGTTTCTTAGGTCCTATCTGAATCTTCTTAGAATTGAGATTCATTACATAGTCCTTGAAAAAATACAAAAGAAATATGTAGCAGATATTTGGTCTTTGTGTGGGACATTTTATGCCATTATAAGTATGTTTTGTACAAAATTAATGGATCTTAGGGACTACACCATGGTCAAGGAAAGCATAAAAAGGAACTAGTAACAAGTAACAAGGAACGAGGAACACAGAACAATGAACAAGGAACATAAATTGTACTGGCACTAGAAACAGGCAACAATGACCTGTGAATGGGCCCAACATTGAAATTTTTTCAAACAGTTTTTGTATGCACTGAAATTTGACATGGTAGACTATTTGCATGAATTAAATATATAGGAGGGTTTTTGGACTCAAATTTGACTCACATACCCACTTTATTCCATCATCAATTCATCATGTAAACCATAAACCCTAATTTTCTTTCAAAGTACACAATTTGGTTGACGCAAGTTTTACGTTTTCGTCATTTTTTCTTCATTTTTCTTTCAGGTTATACATTAATGTATATACAATGTATCTGTGTCATAGTTGTGATAAAAAATACCTCTTTTTCATTTATTTCTTAATCAACACCATAAAAATACTAGAGGCGGGCAACAATGACATGTGAATGGGGCCAACATTGAAATTTTTTCAAATTGTTTCTGTATGCATTGAAATTTGACATGGATAAACTATTTGCATTCCTTAACGATATGGGATGTTTTCTAGACTCAAATTTCACTCGCAAACCCACTTTCTTCCATCATCATCTCAACATGTAAACCATAAACCCTATTTTGCATATGTTCTAATAGATATGTTAATGATTCCAAATTTCATATTTGTATTTGACTCAAGGTCCAACTAGCTTCCAAAGTATAAAATTTTAATTTCACGTTGATAAACCAAATATGAAGTGAATCCAAGCATCATTTGATATCATCGCAAGAGAGAAGAATGTAAGTAATCTTGCGACGAATTAGCTATACTATCGACAAAAAAATTTCATCGATAGTATAACTAATTCGTCGCAAGAATGTGTCTAATTTGAATGGTGTTACATGGTTTGCAAGGAGTGTAGGGATTATAATATGGTGCAATGTAGTGTAGTCTATAAGAACGATATCTATTCAAAACCTCAAAATGGATAGTACCATATCTTGTTCATAAGACAAATATTCTTTGTATGTTTCCTTTGTGGTGGCTCAAGCCCTCAGTACACATAATGCATGACAATGAAATGTAACAATTTGACTATTGAATGATAGTTTTATGTCACCCATGGTTAATGAAAGAACATAATTTTCTTAGGTCCTATTTGAATCTTCTCAGAATTGAGATTCGTTACATAGTCCTTGAAAAGAGACAAAAGACTTATGTAGTGGATATTTGGTCTCTGTGTGGGATATTTTATGCCATTATAAATGTGTTTTGTATTAAAATAATGGATCTTGGGAACTAAACCATGGTCAAGGAATGGGGGAAAAGGAACAAGGAACAAGTAACATAGCACAAGGAACAGAAATCGTACTACGACTAGACACGGGCAACATCGACCCGTGAATGGGGCCAACGTTGAAAGTTTTTCAAACAGTTTCTGTATGAACTGAAACTTGACATGGATATAATATTCACATGAATTAAATAAAAGGGAGGGTTTCTAGACTCAAATTTGACTCACATACCCACTTTCTTCCATCATCAATTCATCATGTAAACCATAAACCCTAATTTTCTTTCAAAGTACACAATTTGGTTGTCACGAGTTTTAAGTTTTTGTCATTCTTTCTTAATTTTTCTTTAAAGTTATACATTAATGTATATACAATGTATCTGTGTCATATTTGTGATGAAAAATACCTCTTTTTCATTGATTTCTTAATCAACACCGTAAAAATACTAGAGGCGGGCAACAATGACATGTGAATGGGGCCAACGTTGAAATTTTTTCAAACTGTTTTTGTATGCATTGAAATTTGACATGGATAGACTATTCGCATGACTTAACAATATGGGAGAGTTTATAGACTCAAATTTCACTCACAAACCCACTTTCTTCCATCATCATATCATCATGTAAACCATAAACTCTATTTTTCATATGTTCTAGTGGATATGTTAATGATTCCAAATTTCATATTTGTATTTGACTCAAGGTCCAACTAGCTTGCAAAGTATCAAATTTTAATTTCAAGTTGATAAACAAAATATGAAATGAATCCAAGCATCATTTGATATCGTCGCAGGAGAGACGAATGTAAATAATCTTGCGACAAATTAGCTATACTATCGACGAAAAAAGTTCGTCGATAGTATAGCTAATTTGTCTCAAGAATGCATCTAATTTGAATGGTGTTACATGGTTTGAAAGGAGTGTAGGGATTATAATATGGTGCAATGTAGTGTAGTATATAAGAACAATCTCTATGCCAAACCACAAAATGGATAGTACCATATCTTGTTCATAAGACAAATATTATTTGTATGTTTCCTTTGTGGTCGCTCAGGCCCTTAGTACACATGATGCATGACAATGAAATGTAACAATTTGAATATTGAATGATAGTTTTAAGTCACCCATGGTTAAGGAAATAACATAAGTTTCTTATGTCCTATTTAAATCTTCTTAGAATTGAGATTCGTTACATAGTCCTTGAAAAAAGACAAAAGACTTATGTAGTGGATATTTGGTCTTTGTGTGGGACATTTTATGCCATTATAAGTATGTTTTGTACAAAAATAATGGATCTCAGGGACTACACCATGGTAAAGAAATGAGGAACAAGGAACAAGGAACACGAAATAAGGAACAAGGAACATAAATTGTACTAGGACTAGACACGAGCAACAGTGACCTGTGAATGGGGCCAACATTGAAATTTTTTCAAACAGTTTCTATATCCACTGAAATTTGACATGGATAGACTATTCACATGACTTAACGATATGGGAGGGTTTTTGGACTCAAATTTTACTCACATACCCACTTTCTTCCATCATCAACTCATCATGTAAACCATAAATCCTAATTTTATTCAAAGTACACAGTTTGGTTGACACAAGTTTTAAGTTTTCGTCATTATTTCTTAATTTGTATTTTAGGTTCTACATTAATGTATATAAAATGTATCTGTGTCATATTTGTGATGAAAAATCCCTCTTTTTCATTGATTTCTTAATGAAAACCATAAAAATACTAAAGGCGGGCAACAATGACATGTGAATGGGGCCAACGTTGAAATTTTTTCAAATTGTTTCTGTATGCATTGAAATTTGACATGGATAGACTATTAGCATGCCTTAATGATATGGGAGGGTTTCTAGACTCAAATTTCACTCACATACCCACTTTATTCCATCATCATATCATCATGTAAACCATAAACCCTATTTTTCATATGTTCTAATAGATATGTTAATGATTACAAATTTCATATTTGTATTTGACTCAAGGTCCAGATAGCTTGCAAAGTATCAAATTTTAATTTCAATTTGATAAACCAAATATGACATGAATCCAAGCATCATTTGATATTGTTGCAAGAAAGACGAATGTAAATAATCTTGCGACGAATTAGCTATACTATCGACGAAAAAAGTTCGTCGATAGTATAGCTAATTCGTCGCAAGAATGTGTCTAATTTGAATGGTGTTACATGGTTTGAAAGGAGTGTAGGGATTATAATATTGTGCAATGTATTGTAGTCTATAAGAACAATATCTATTCCAAACCTCAAAATGTATAGTACCATATCTTGTTCATAAGACACATATTCTTTGTATGTTTCCTTTGTGCTGGCTCAAGCCCTCAGTACACATGATGCATGACAATGAAATGTAACAATTTGACTATTGAATGATAGTGTTATGTCACCCATGCTTAAGGAAAGAACATAAGGTTCTTAGGTCCTATTTGAATCTTATTAGAATTGAGATTCGTTACATAGTCCTTGAAAAATGACAAAAGACTTATGTAGCGGATATTTGGTCTTTGTGTGGGACATTTTATGCCATTATAAGTATGTTTTGTAAAAAAATAATGGATCTTGGGGACTACACCATGGTCAAGGAACAAGGAACAATGAACAAGGAACATAAATTGTACTAGAACTAGACACGGACAACAATGACCTGTGAATGCGGCCAACGTTGAAATGTTTTCAAACAGTTTCTGTATGAACTGAAATTTGATATGGATATACTATTCACATGCCTTAACCATATGGGAGGGTTTATGGAATCAAATTTGACTCGCATACCCACTTTATTCCATCATCAACTCATCATGTAAACCAAAAACCCTAATTTGCTTTCAAAGCACAGAATTTGGTTGACACAAGTTTTAAGTTTTCGTCATTCTTTCTTAATTTTTCTTTCAGGTTCTACATTAATGTATATACAATGTATCTATGTATATACAATGTATTTAGTACAACTAGCTTGCAAAGTATAAAATTTTAATTTCAAGTTGATCTAGTAGTTCACGTGAAGGGACGTTTGGGAGAATCTCACTCCACCCATTCGACTGGACCAAAAATATCATAAAACACATGTAATTTAAATCAAGTATTGGTGATGGGGACGGATCCATGCAAAACTAAGGAAAATAAGGGTCAATAGCTACCTAGGATCTTGAATCCAAAAACATTATGAAGCACAATCATGCATTGTATCATGTCTAGGAAAGGATTTGTGTAATTCAAAACATGAAGAAGGGAATCCCAAAGGGGAGGTGGATTGAAAATACATTATAAGATTCAATTAAATTCTTGAAGATTTTGAAGCACTAATAATTAGATTAATTTTGATAAACTGAGGGTCCCTTTACCTATGTCAATTCCACATGCCATATCTTGGATTTATATGCAAAATGTTCTTTCAAATTATTGGTGTACTTATATAATGACACATGTTTTACTTGTAATGTAATATATTATATTATGTTATGTTGAAACATGTTAGTTTCTTGTGTCATGATCTCATGTAGATGGTTGTCATTGAAAGAAATCCATGAAGATGATATAAAGTATTGGAAGAGAGAAATTCCTCGTCTAATGTGTGAAATGAAAAAGTATATACCTGCAACATTTTTCAAAGCACAAGAACACTACCTCATACACCAAGTTGAGGAGATTGAAATTTGTGGACCTGTTCACACAAGGTCAATGTGGATGGTGGAGAGGCACTTGAAATCATTGAAGGTGTTGGTTAGACAAAGAGCATGTCCTGAGGGTTCTATGGTGGAGGGATATATGGTATATCAATCCATGGTGTATATTAGTTAGTATATTCCTAAATTAGCAATGCCAACTATGCATGCAGTGGATCACATTTGGGATGTGAAGTCCATCAAAAAATTTGAAGATCAGGAGCCTCTGTTGGGGAAAGGTAGAATGAAAAAAATGAGAGGTAATATATTAATAATTGTGGAAATTTATATTAATAATACATATAAAGTTTCATTTTTTGTGTGTATGATCATACTCATTAATATATTAATACAATTTATTTCATAAATTATTAATATTTATAACCTGCATATTGGACGTTATAACTAATATTTAATATTGGTGAATTATGATTTTTTGATTCAGTTGCTCAAGAGTGGGATGCCCTACATTTATACATTGCAAATAATCTTGACTCGATGAATGTATGGATTGAAAGATGTAAACAACATAATGGAGGTAGGTTTTCCTGGAAACAACTGTCTAAATTGGTTAGAGACGCTTTTCGTAATGGAGATGCCAATGTTATGCAAAGGGAAATTGATTTAGCATATGGATTGAAAGATGGAAAGGTAAGAAAATTCACCCATTTTATTCAGTTATTTTATATTATATTAATGTGACTACATGTGTACTATATTTTTTAGATACTTTCAAAGTTATATAAATATATATGTTAATTTATTAATTGACAATGCATCTTTTACATATCTGGCATATTGCAATTGAAACACCACAAGGCTATGTGGTGCAATGGTCATAAATTTTGCATCAAACAATTGGATGAAACTAGGAAAACTTATGATAGTGGGATAACTACAGTATTCCAGGTCACTAATGTTTCCTCTAGGAGTGATAAACATCCCCGAGAATCTGAAAATATATAGTATGGGTATTTAAATGATATACTTGAGTGTGACTTTAATTCCTTTAAATTAGTTTTGTTCGATGTCAAATCGTAGAGGTTAAGAATGCATGAACACGATGAGGAAATAAGTTTTATTCAACATTCCAATGGATTTCCAATGATCAAAACAACGGTGTTTGAAAGAGGACATGCTCGTTATGTTTTTCCAAGCCAATGTGAATAGGTCTTTTACTCAAATGTTCCAGGTGAGAGGGATTGGTCATTTGTTGTTAGATATTATCCAAGAGGAAGGCCATGTAAGTATACTCATTTACAAGAATAAGATGATATTGAAGATCAAGAAGATGATTCGATAGATC
>SNQJ01S0000410.1:268486-282385 GCA_010110895.2 Picea sitchensis | reverse complement strand
TGTCCTGATAAAAAGAAAGAGGGTGGAGAGACTCACATTGTCGAAGCATAGGGGCGAAATGTTGAGGCAGAGGATGCTGAAGGTGGAATATCACTGATGATGTGGAAAGTTCTTTTGACACCCGAAAGGGAGGTGGAGAGTTCAGTCCAAAGGACTAGGCTTTTTCGGACTGCTTGCAAAACTAAGGACATAGTGTGCAAGGTCATTGTGGAAATTGGTAGCACAGATAATCTCGTTTCAACCGAGATGGTAGAAAAGATGGAGCTGGAGACGATTGAACATCCGAGCCCATACAAAGTTTCATGGCTACAAAAAGGACATCAGGTAAATGTCACTAAACAATGTTTAGTTGAATTTAAGATAGGAGGATATAATGATAAGATCTTGTGTGATGTTATTCCGATGGATGTTTGTCATCTATTGCTGGGTAGACCATGGCAATATGACAAAAATGTGATTCATGATGGGAGGATGAACACATACACCTTAGAGAAGAATGGGAGGACACACATGTTGCTTCCAATTAAGGATAAGGAGGTGAAGTCGGAAGTGAGAAACAAAGTACTTCTCATGAGTGGGAAGGAACTTCTTACAGAGGTTAAGAAGAAGGATCATCCACAGTTCATTGTGGTCAGAAAACCAAAGATTGTTCTGACTAGCACAAGAGTGGATGATTTTCCAGAAGAAGTTCAGGAACTGCTGGAAGAGTTCTCTGATATAGTAGTGGACGAATTACCTCGTTCGTTGCCACCGATAAGAAGTGTGAGCCATCATATTGATCTCATACCAGGAGCCAGTTTGCCAAATAAATCCACGTACAGATTGACGCCGCAAGAGAATGAAGAGGTAAAGAGACAAGTCCAGGAGTTGTTGGACAAAGGTTTGGTTAGGGAGAGCTTGATTTTGTGCACTGTTCCAACATTACTCAGTCCGAAGAAAGATGGAGGCTGGAGGATGTGCACTGATTCAAGAGCCATTAACAAGATAACCATCAGGTACAGATTTCCATTGCCGAGGATGGATGATCTGATGGATTGTTTGAGTGGAGCAAAGTATTTTTCAAAGATTGATTTGAAAAGCGGATATCACCAGATTCGCATGAGAGAGGGTGATGAGTGGAAGACAACATTCAAAACAAACGAAGGGTTGTATGAATGGCTTGTTATGCCATTTGGATTAACAAATGCGCCAAGTACTTTCATGAGGTTGATGAATGAATTCCTGAAGGAGTTCATCGGAAAATTTGTTATCATATATCTGGATGATATACTGATTTTCAGTAAAACAGAGGCTGAACATCTGAAGCATTTGGCCATTGTGATGAAGAGATTACAACAAGAGAAGATGTTGATAAACATGAAGAAGTCCTCATTCATGAAGACATAGCTCATTTACTTGGGATTTGTTATTTCTGCAGATGAGTTGAGGATGGATCCAGATAAGGTGGAGGTAATAAAAAATTGGCCATCATCGAGGAACATATTTTAGGTGAGAAGTTTTCACGGGTTGGCTAGTTTCTACCAAAAGTTCATTAGGAATTTCAGTGGAATCAATGCAGCGATGATGGATATAGTGAAGAAAATACATAAATCTTTTCACTGGACAGAAGAAGCCGAAAAGAGTTTCAATTTGTTGAAGAGGAAGATCACGGAACAACCTATTATGGTGTTATCGGATTTCCGAAAAACATTTCAAGTGAAATGCGATGCAAGCAGGTTTGCAATCGGGGCGGTCTTGAGTCAGGAAGACATGCCGATAGCGTACTTCAGCGAGAAGATGAATGAAGCAAAGGTGAAGTATTCCACATATGATAAGGAGTTTTATGCCATCATACGGGCATTGAAGAAGTGGAGGCATTATTTAATTCCGAAAGAATTTATTCTATACAGTGACAACCATGCACTGCAGTTTGTGACTCAATAGGAGAAGTTGAATCAGAGACACGTCAAATGGGTAGAATATATGAAGAATTTCACTTTTGTAATTAAACACATTTCTGGTACTGCTAACAAAGTTGCTGATGCTTTGAGCAGGAAGTGTTTGCTGTTGCAGGAGTTCAAAGTCAAAACATTGGGTTTTGATGATCTCAGGGACATGTACACAGATGACCCAGACTTTAAGGAAGCGTATGAAGCAGCTGAGAATCCCGTTCTCAGAGATAGCAGCAAATGGGCCGAATACATGATCCAGGAAGGATTGTTGTTTAAGGGAAATCAACTATGTATTCCGAATTTATCCATGAGGGAGAATCTGCTGAAGGAGAAACACAGTGGAGGATTGGCCGGACACTTCGGTCATGACAAAACATTTGAAAAGCTGAGCGAATCATACTTTTGGCCAGGGATGTGATCAGAGGTCAAGAGATTTGTAAACAGATGCATAATTTTCCAGCATTCGAAGGGAAGGAAGAAGAATGCAGGTTTTTATCAACCATTACACATACCTGAGAAGCCGTGGGATGAAATTAGCATGGATTTCATATTGGGGTTTCCAAGGACGCAAAGAGGATTTGATTCGATCTTTGTGGTGGTGGACAGATTTTCCAAGATGGCACACTTTATCCCATGTCAGAAAACCAGTGACGTGACTCACATCACGAACCTGTTTTTCAAAGAAGTCATTCGACTTCACGGCTTGCCAAGGAGCATAGTTTCGGACAGAGATATGAAGTTCATAGGGCATTTATGGAGAACCTTATGGAAGAAGCTGGGAACTAACTTGTTATTTAGTTCGGCTTATCATCCTCAGATGGATGGATAGACAGAAGTGGTAAACAAAAGTCTAGGAGATTTGCTGAGAAGCTTGGTGACAGAGCACCACAACAGTTGGGACAATATATTGCCGCAGACAGAGTTTGCGTATAACGACTCAATGAACAGAAGTACAGGACATAGTCCATTTCAGATTGTTTATGGCATACAGCCGAGGGGAATTTCTGAATTGAGGGATTCAGAACAGAATGCAACTAGGAGCGCTAGTGCAGAATATTTCACAGAAGCGATGAAGGAACTTCACAGCCGAGTGAAGGAGTAGTTGCAGAATTCAAGTCAGGAGTATAAGCGGAGAGAAGATCAACACATAAGACAACTTAAATTCGAAGTTGGTGACTTGATTTTGGCACATCTGAGGAACGTATAATAAATTGAAGATGAATAAGATCGGACCATGTAGGGTCTTGAAGAAAATTGGAGAAAATGCTTATGAGATTGAATTACTCGATGGGATCAAAATTTCTCCGATATTCAATATCTCAGATTTATACCCATACAAAGATGAGGAAGCAGGAACAAATGATGAACAGTTAGAGGTTCAGTGGTGAAAGCAGATGCCAGTTGCAAATAGGGCACAGATGGAGCGGATACTGGATAAATGAGTGGGTAAGAAGACCAGAAGAAAGCAGTACTTTGAATATTTGGTCAAGTGGAAGGACCATCCAGTTGAAGATGCCAGCTGGGAGAACGAAGCAGAGATACAAAGGCATGGACGAATCATGCGCAAGATCATGGATAGGAGCCCATGAAGATTTTCAAGTGAGGGAGTATGATGCAGAAGCATCGCCCACATCAAGCGAGCCAGCGCGGAAGTGAAGGACAACTGAACAATCCCAACACAAATTTTGAAATTGTCTCGAAGATAATGCGCCAACCTTAATTGTGATAGTTAAGGAGAGGCATACTTATGCATTGTATAGGACCTTGAGCGATCCGCTCTCGTTCATAGTAGGTAGAAGGCATTTATGTAAGTAGGTAGAATTGAATATTAGATTAGACAGTTTTAGAAGGAGTGGAGGGAAAACGAATATAGACACCCTCATTGTGTATTGTAACATAGTTAGAAGCATTGGAGCATAGAAGAGAAGCAGAGAGATGTGTAAGAACACCCATGTACTGATATTTGGATTAATAGAAAGAGGTTGATTCAAATTCATGGTTTTGTGTTTATTCCCTATGTATTGATGTTGAATGATATGCTCATGAATGTTTGCTTCCTGTTATGCATTTGCTTTTATATGTTGTGTATGTGATTTCATGGTCTGAGTTTGAAGTCTGGAAGGAAGAAGGAGTGAGTTTCAATTGTTTCTCTGTCTGAGCAAGATTCCTGCAAGGGGTGTAATTGAATTGTCTGCAAGGAGTGCGTTGACAAGGAGTTCAGAGGGTTGTCTCTGAAAGCTCAGGAGAGGTAGCGATTGTTCTCATTTCCCCAGAGTGCATTTGGGAACAGGAGCCGTGCAAGGAGTGCGAAGGCTGAGTGAGGTCTCGGGGTTGCGAACCTTAGAAAAATATCGAAAGACTGCTGCTACAGGTGTGCGCAGAGTCAAAGGGTTCTCAGATATTTGAAAGTATCTGAAGGTTGCCGCAAGGAGTGCGTGCAAGGACCCTCTTTGAGGCTCGAAGTTGTGAGAAGCCATGGAGGAATAAGGCNTCATAGAAATCATCAAAGGGAAGAAATCACTGGTCAGGAATCTGTGGGGAGATTTAGCGAAATCCCGCCAGCCATCAGATCTTCCAGACAAGCGAGGAGGTTACAGTTGCATCCGGAGTCCAAGCTCAGGAGATTGTGGACCGCCGGATCTGCACATAGATACCCGTCAGCCGTTGGATTGACCTGGAGTTGCACGAAGGTTAAGCTTCGTGGACGGGGGGAGAAAAGTTCCGACGAGAGGCGTGGTCCTCGAGATTTCGACATTCGCGAAATCGAGAATCACGAGGATGAGTGATCGAGAATTTTCATAGTGAAAGTCCCGGAATCAATCTGAGCCGTCCATCTTAAGGGGACACATGGCGAAGATCTAAGATCTCGGGAAAAGTCCCGAAAGGGAAGACTCCATTGGAGTTTCGGGATTCGGAAAATCGGGAGTTCTGTGAGCAAGAGATTGGGAAAATCCATGTTGGAAACCCCGTAAATGATCGGGGCCGTCCATCAGTTGGGACATGTGGACGCGATCGAGAGCCCATCGACATTTCGATCATCGGGACTCACATAGGTAAGTGTTTTCGGTTTTGCAGTTGGCGAAAACTCGAGGGTTAATCTGAACCGTCCATCCACTGGGGACGCGTGTCAGAAATCCGAAGGAAGTCGGGGATCGACATTTCGTGAGTCCTAGAGACAAGGGGGACTTGCATTTCAGAATCGTGAAGTCCGATTTTCCAAAAAAAAAAAAGGAGAGCTCCGTGTGGGACCCAGTTGACGTCATCTCATCAGAACGAGGCATCAGGAATTTGAAGTCGTAGAGACCCCGAGAGAAAATCAGGGCCGTTCATCTCTAGAGGACGCGTGGCGACAATCGAGGCTATCGGGGGAAATCCCGACCTGGAAGCAAATCGACATATCGGGATTTGGCGTTTCGCGAATCCTGAAGAAAAGGCAACCGAAGAATTTGAAATCGCGAATTTGAAATCCTTGAGGATGCGTGGCCGAGATCGAAGCCTTCGGGAAATTCCCCGAAAGGAAAATTCAATTGTCGGTAAATCGAGAGTCGAGAAATCGGGGATCCCGTGGACAAGAGGCCCAATACATATTGACACTCGAAACCCCGAATCCCAATAAGAGATAAGATTGTGGTCATATAAGGCAGGGTCGTGTGGCCTGGGAGCGTAGCCAGGAGGGGCTGAAGAAAAAAGGAAGCGCATCGGGATATCGAAGATCGGGGATTCGAGGAAGTAAGTGTTGGTGACATCGGGGATTGGAAAACCCCGAAACCCAATTGTTATTTTCTATTGAGAACGGAGAAGCGCTCATGCCTAAGGGCTGTAATGAGCAGGACAAACCTGTGGGTCAAATCTTAATAAGGATTCCAGGGAAGAATCAAAAGAGCCACTCCGGCTTGAGGGTAATTTAGAACGATCCTTAAGGCCAGGAGGTCAGGCGCGGGACCTGCTGAGGTAGGTGCTTGGGTGGTCGCCATCAACTTCTCGGGGTCATAACTTTTGCATACGATCTCCATTTTAGGCGTGTGATAGCCCGTTGGAAAGGTATTTTCAAGAAATACACATTATGTTGTCAAACTTTGACTCAGTCAATAGTTTGACTTTGGAAAGCCCAAAAAATGTTTTTTAGGGCCTCAAAACGGCCCCGAAAGTACATAAAGATGTACTGAGATGAAAACTGCCAAAATAGGCTAGTTTCACTAGATGAGCGACCACCAATATCCACTTGGATGTTGTGTATGGATTCAAGACAACCTTAAAATTGCAGAACCCATAATTACAAAGAAGTGTCCCCATTACAGAGAAACATGCTGAAATGAAAATTGTCAAGATGAGCCAGTGTGAATTTGGAATAGGTGGGTGGCCACTAATATCCACCTGGATCATCTATTGCTTAAATATTTCGGTTAAGGTGTTCATATGTTGATTGTATTTGGTGTAGTTTGGGGATTTCATTTCAAGATTGTTTTTGAATGACTTTTGTAATGGAAATTTCGATGATGAGAGAAACAAGTATGATGTGTTGGATGGGAATGGCTTCTCCCTGAAGGGTATGAGTGGAAATATGGTGGCCTTTGGAGAAAAGGATGCTGCCAATCATAAAAGGGTAGAGTTTCAACAATGATGAGCTCATGGATTGGCCTTCTCTCTACCTTTCCAATGGTTTGTGGATTCAAAGTTGATGGAAATGATTGAAGATTTGTAATGGAAGAGTCTTGAAATTTTCTCTACACATTCTAAAATCTTCATACATTTTGTAGATCAAAAAGTTGTTTATGAGAATTGACATGGGATTTGTATGGTTATATGTTATAGGAATTTGTATTGTATGAATAAATACATGGGAATATTTTTTATATTGAAAATTATTGTCTTCATAGTTATATGCACTATTGAGTTGTGAGTATTTCAATTGCCTTCCTAGACTATATTGTACACATGAAATTAACATGTTTATTATATTTGGTGTAGGGGTTTTCATTTCAAGATTATTTTCGACCGACTCTGGTAATGGAGATTTCGATGATGAGGGAAACAACTAACATGTGATGGATGGGAATTGCTTCTACGGAGGGTACATATGGGAAGTTGGTGGCCTTTGGAGAAAATGCTACTACCAATCACAAAAGAGTGAGTTTAAAAAATGGAAAGCTCAAAATGGAATGCTATTTATGATTTTGATCAAAATAATGGGGCTATGCACTGTGTCGCTAATAATATCGTGATAGATAGATCTGAGCTATTTACTTTATACATTGTTTCGCTGATTTGAAATTAAAATGATATGGACATTTTATGTGAATTACTACATATTCAAGGGTGTTAGAAGAGAAAATATCGAAAGGAGAGAATAATAGTTAGATAAAAAAAAACACGTAGACACTTAGAAAACATAAGTGAGAGATATTATAAGATATGAAGGGTTCTCATTACATACAAGGCTTATAAAGAAGTTTTAAAATTATATNTTTTTTTTTTAATTCCAAAGTCGATCAAATAATAAACTTCACATACTGAGAAAGTGTTGTTTATTATTATTATTTTTATTATTTATTTTAATTAATATAATAATAATAATATTAAACAATGTGAGTTCTTAATAGATGAACATACAACTCTGTCTATAGATGAATAAATCTAGGCTGAGTGTGTGCTCTATACTTGAAAAATCGATAATTTTGATTGTCTCTGAAGCCATGCCTTTCAATGCAAATCCATAATTTTTCCAATTGGTCTATGTATAATAAGTAATTTAATGCTTTAGGTATTTTTTTAATGTTTTATGTATTCTTTTAATCTTTAACTATGTACATGAATTAATTACATGTATTAAAAAAAATTAATGTATTTGATTTTTTTATTTTGAAATCAAAATATTCGTCAACATGTTTAATATATGTTTCAGTTTATTTGTTTATATCATTAACTTCACTGTTATGTTTTTCAAAATATGGAAATAAGTCATAATAATGTGTAATTAAATTTAATAAAAGCAAAATTTATATCATATTTTAAATTGTTTTGGTAAATTGTTTTTACATTGATATATTGGATCTATATATGTCAATTTGAAAAATAATGTGTAATTAGATTTAATAAGGATAAAATTTATATAATATTTCAATTGTAAATAATATGTAATAAAATTTAATAAAGGTAAAATTTATATAATATTTTAATTGTTTTTACATTGTTATATTGGATGTATATATATGTTTATTTCAAATTAATTCCTCAATGTCTGTGTTGATATATATTTATATATCCAGATTTACATGACATTGTTATGTGTTGAAAAGAATTTGATGTTATGTTGTGTAAAATATCGAAATAAACTTTAATAATATGTAATTAAATTTAATAAGGTGTTTTGATATATATTTATATATCGAGATTTACATGACATTGTTATGTGTTGAGAAGAATTTGATATTATGTTGTGTAAAATATGGAAATAAACCTTCATAATGTGTAATTAAATCTAATGAAGGTAAAATTTATATAATATTTCAATTGTTTATATGTGTGTGTCAAATCCATTATTTAATATTTTGTTCATATATATTTACATATTGAGATTTAAATGACATTGTTATGTGTTGAGAATAATTATTTTAATAAGTATTAAAATAATTTAATTTTTACATATTAAATATTAAACTAAATTTTATGTTGAGAGAAATTTGTTTACCTATTCATAATAATGAGAGTTGAAAAATTAATAAAAAAATAATTTAATGTTAATTGAGAAAGATTTAGATCCAAATTTTATAAGTATTTGGAAATTGATTTTATAAATATTTGAAAATTTATAAGTATTTTGAAGAAGTTTATTTGGAAATTGATTTTAATCATAATGTAATTGAAGTGTAACATTGTAAAAATTAATTAATAGAGATTGCAAAGTTTGTTTGGATATAGAGAACAATTGTAAATTAGAAATTTTGTTTTTTCTAAAAAAAAAATTAACAAATTTAAAGCATTTTTTCCCCCACCTATTGTAAGATTTGGAGTTTAGTATTTAAAAAAAAAATGCACAAAATTGAGAAAATTTAGAAGATACAAGTTTGTAATAATAGCCTTGAAATTAGGTGCAATACTTTTATCCTACTTTAGTAAAAGTTGTAATTCTTCCAATTGAGAGTATAAAGTTGGAATTCATCATGATTTGCTATTAATGTTCTTATAACAAGTATAAATTATTTTCTATAAATGATTCTCTGTGAATGTCCTTATAACAAGAACAAATCAAGTATATTTTCTATCAATGTCCTTAGAACAACTACAATTCATCATCTACAAAGTTCAAGATGATTTGCTATTAATGTGATGAACATAGCCTCGATGTCACAATGTGATGAACATGGACTCAACGTCACAATGTGATTAACATGGCCTTGTCATTGTAATGTCATGCAAATAATATCATGTCGTCGTAATGTGAAAAAAAATGTCATGTTGTCATAATGTGATGAACATATCCTCATCTTCACAATAAATTCCATGTTGTCAAATTGCGATGAACATACAATATTTATGTTCATCACATAACCATACGACATATGATGAAAATACAACATGTATGTTCATCACATGGCCACTTTTTACTTATATGTCATATCGTCGTAGTGTGTTGAACATAGCCCCATCATTGTCAATATGTGAGAAACAATATCATGTTGTCGTAATTTTATGAACATAGCCCCGTCATCAGAATGTGACGTAAATATCCAGTCGTCATAATGTGATGAAAATATCTTTTTCTCATAATGTGACGAACATAGCCCCATCGTTGCACTATGACGAACACAACCTTGTTGTCACAATGTGACGAACCCAACCTTATACGATGAACATACAATGTGACGAACATAACCATATTGTCACAATGTAACGAACATAATTATGCTTGGCCTTGGTTGACCATGCCCATAGTTGACTATGGTTGACCAAGGCTGGAAACGGTTAACCATGTGTGATAGTTGTTTTCCATAGATGATCATGCATGACCATAACCTTATTGTCACAATGTGACGAACATAACCATATTGTCGCAATGTGATGAACATAGCCTTGTCATCATAATGAGATGAATATAACCATATTGTCACAATGTGATGAACATAGCCCTGTTGTTATCAATATGTGACAAACAATATCATGTCATTGTAGTGTTATGAACATAGACCTGCCATCTCAATGTGATGCAAATATCTTGTCCTCACAATGTCACGAATATAGCCCCATCATCGCACTGTTATGAACATAACCATATTGTCGCAATGTGACGAACATAACCTTATACGATGAACATACAATGCGATGAACATAACCATATTGTCAAAATGTGATGAACATAACTACGTTTTAGCTTGGTTGACCATGACCATGGTTGACTATGGTTGCCCATGGCTAACAATGGTTAACCATGTTTGAAAATTTTCATCCATAAATGATCATGCTTGGCCATAACCATATTGTCGCAATGTGACAAACATAACCATATTATTGCAATGTGACGAAGATAGCCTCATTGTCACATTGTGATGAAAATAACCATATTATCGCAATGTGATGAACTTACCCTCATCATCGCAATGTAATGAACATATCTGCATTGTTGCAATGTGACTTAAAAATTCTCTTGTCATAATGTGACAAACAATGCCTTCTTGTCGTAATGTTATGACCATAGCCCTGTCATAAAAATAAATTCCATGTCATCGCAATGTGTTGAACATATGACATATATCTTCATCACATAGATGATCATGCCTATCCATAACCATATTGTCGCTATGTGACAAACATAACCATATTGTCACAATGTGATAAACATAGCCTCATCGTCGCAATGCGATGAACATAGCCATATTGTCATAATGTGACACACATAACCTCGTCATTGCAAAGTAATGAACATATCTATGTCGTCACAATGTGACATAAATATCCTCTCGTCATAATGTGACGAACGATTTCATGTTGTCGCAATGTGATGAACATAGCCCCATTTTCAAAATAATTTTCCTATCGACATAATGTGATGAACATATGAAATTTATGTTCATCACATAGTCATATGAAATACAATGAGCATATGACATTTATGTTCATCACATAGCCACTTTTTGTTTAAGTGTTCTATCATCGCAATGTGATGAATATAGCCCCATCATCGCAATAGCCCCATTGTTGTCAATATGTGACAAACAATATCAAGTCGTTGCAATGTGATTAACATATCCCCTTCATCGCAAGGTGACTCACATATCATGTCATCATAATGTGTTGAAAATATCCTTTTGTGTCAATGTGAAAAACTTATCCCCTCCATTGCAATGTGATGAAAATAACCCTATTGTCACAATGTGAAAAACATAGCCTCATCGTTGCAATGTTATGAACATTGCCTCATCGTCGGAATGTGATGAACATACGACATTTATGTTCATCACATACTCATACGGAATACCATGAACATACGACATTTATGTTCATCACATAGCCACTTTTTACTTAAATGTCCTCTCATCACAATGGGATGAACATAGCCTTGTCATCACAATATCCCCATTGTCGTCAATATGTGACAAACAATATCTTATTGTTGCAATGTGATGAACATAGCCTCATCGTCCAATGTGACACAAATATCCTGTCATCATAATGTGGCACAAATGTCATGTCGTTGCAATGTCACAAACTTATCCCATCCATCGCAATGTCATGAAAATAACCACATTGTCTCAATGTGATGAACATAGCCTCGTCGTCACAATGTCATGAACATAGCCTCATCATCACAATGTTATGAAAATATCATCTTGTCATAATGTGACAAACAATTCCAAATGTCACATTCTCAATGCCATCCATATTCTTGGTCAACCATGGCCATGGCCAACCATGGTCACCTATGGACAACAACTGTCAAACATAGTTAACAATTATCAACCATGGTCAATCACAGTCAATCATGGTCATGGTCAACCAAGTTCAACCATAGTGAAGGTCTACGAAATTTAACCACGACGAAGGTCTATGGAAGATAGCCATGGCCATGGTCAACCATAATTAACCATGATCATGGTAATCGAAGGTCAACCACAATTAACCATGGTCATGGTCAACCATAAGGATCGATGTTCATGGTCAAGCAAGGTCATGGTCAACCATAATTAACCATGTCAACCATAGTCAACATTTTCTTCCAAAAGTCAACCAAGGTCTACCAAAATTAACCATGGTCATGGTCATTATCATTGTCAACCATAAGAAACAATGATCATGATGAACCATAATGAACCACGACCATTGTTAATTAATATATTAATGTATTAATACTTTAATAATGTATTATTAATGTATTACTACTTTAATATTATATTTATTAAAATATTGATACTTTAATAATGTATTTATTAATGTATTATTACTTTAATAATGTATTATTAATGTATTACTTATTATATTTATACTTTAACAATGTATTAATTAATTAATACAATGTAACATTATTAATGTATTAATACTTTAATAATGTATTACTACTTTATTAATGTATTATTTTATTAATATATTTATATTTTATTAATGCTTTAATATATAAATACTTTGGTAATATATTAATTAATAATGTATTAATGTATTGATTAATTAATACATTACAACATACAATAATGTATTAATATTTTATTAATGTTTAAATGTATTAATACTTTAATATTGTTTCTATTAATATATTAAATGTATTAATTATACATTATTACTTTACTAATGTATTATTAATATATTAGTTTTTTAAGTGCATTAGTATTTTATCAATGTATTAATAATAATATATAAATATATTAATTAAAATACTTTACATTATACATTAATGTATACTTACATTATACATTAAAATAAATTAATACTTTAATTTATACATTACATTAATGTATTAATACTTTATTAATGCTTTAATATATTCATACTTTAGTAATGTACTAATTAAAATTGTATTAATTAATTAAATTAATACAATACAATATACATTAATTTTATTAGTCTATTAATACTTTAGTACTTTAGCACCATTAAGGATATGTTGGGTTTAGTCACATTGTGACATTACAACACATAACATGTTTATTTATGGTTATCTCAAATAGAGAAATTCCTTATGAGTTATGTTTAAGTAAGATGTTCCAGAATGTTGATGTTTCATTGTGATATTTAATTAGGTTGTGTTATCCCCGATTTCTAGGGATAACTAGGAGATCATGTCTCGAGGCCCACAGGTCCTAGACATAGAGTACCGAGAGAAGGATTCACTTGAGCATGGCCCTAGAGGGCCCATCTTTCTTCTCTTTCATCAGACTTGTCCTGTCAACAACAACAACATCCATCACCTTCGGCTTGGACTTGTATCAGAGAAGACTCTTGCTCCATGAGGTAATTGGTCAAGGTATCATGGTATGTGTCATATTTGATCATTATAACCTTTAGATATATGCATCAAATTCCTTTTATTTCTGACAACTGCTTGGATCTTACATTAACCCGCTTGACTAGGGTTGGGGGGATTGACAGAGTACCCTAGCAAGCTTGTACACATAGGTTTTGGTTTGCCACCAGGGAGAATTTTGAAGGGCCATCGTCCACTCCCATCATATCATCACTCTTACATCTTATCTCCCACTCATCTGCCCCATTCCCTTAGTCCGGACATTAGAATTATCTGTTCGCAGGGTTACACCTTATCTCGTGGGAAGAAGGGGCTAAAGGACCAAAAGGCAAAAGCAGCTGGTAAAAGATAAAATCCATAAAAAATGAAACCTAGAGATGCTTCGCCCAAGGATCCCTGAGAAGGAAATAAAAAGCCTCTCAACAAGAAATAAGAGGGACCCGAAAAAAAATAACAAAACAAGACCTAGCCAAGAGGATGGGGGGTCTCATCACGAGCCAACCCATTATGTTCATGGGT
>SNQJ01S0000410.1:215348-260287 GCA_010110895.2 Picea sitchensis | reverse complement strand
GAAAAAGCTGGACCCCTACATTAAGGGGAAATTTTCATCCCCCTCGGTTTAATGCTTTGCTTCTGTCTTCTACTATGCTCACAATTTGTGAGAATTTATTCATGTATGCAATTTTTGTCATTTTCTCGAATTAGTTCAAGAAGAAAATGGGATTGGTTTCCCAAGACATTCACAAGAAGGTTGGCAGCACTGTTAGAGGTCACCAACCTTCTTCAGATATGTAACTTTCTGATTCAGGCTTGCCTGGAAGCTGATTAATACAACATAACCGTTCTAGTTAAAAAAAAAAAATATAATGTTAAATTATTGAAAAATATTAAAATTAAATAAATTAAATAACATAAAAATAGAAATGGAAGAGATGATAGTAAAATAAGTATCAAAAAATAAGCATACAATAAAAACAGATTAGGTGAAAAGTTGATAAAAATGAATAATAAGGCAACAAAAAATCCAAAAAGAAGTTGGATCAAATGAACTATGTTTGTTCATTTCTCATTTCTTTCTTACTTATTAGTCTCTACCGTAGGCATAGAGGGATTATAGTGATCGATAAATTTTTGACTTCATATTAGTTTGTCCTTTGACCACAAATATTTGCATAATCTCTATTGTTGGAGCTAGGGAACTAAAAACATTGATTTTTATATACTAAAAAGTACCAAATATGTAGTGATTTGATTGGAGGTCTTATTGTCGGCTTCACTATTCCCAATGTTTTATATGTTAACATATCCAAACTTTTTTATCGTGTACAGTCTTTTTGAATCATATATTTTTCTTATGTATTGCTTGAAGGTGGATTAATGCTAGCATTAGTTCGAATGTTTGTCTTAGCATTTTCTGCTAGCTAAATTTATCCCAATGTTTGATATGATAGCATATCCAAATTTTGTCCTTTGAATACATTCTCTACTATTCAAACTGTTGTTACATAAATTATAATAAAAAAAATTTGGTACGTCAGAGACCTGCCACATTGCATTTCTTGTTAAATGTTTACAGAGCATTTCTGACAGACTTAAATGTTTACCTAATAGGCTTGGCAATGTTTAATGTTTACTTAGAAGGCTTGTTACAATACATTTTCTTCCATTTTTTTGTTTTATATGAAATGTTCTCTGCAGTCAATTTGGGCAATATTGTGCTTCAACGACATTGTTGGTTCACTGGTTCATGCTTGCTTCTTGCATATCCACTGATTTATTATTTGCCTGTTGTTGTTGTTGTTGTTGTTGTTGTTTGCCTATTCATCTTGTTGCAGTTTGCATGTTTGGGGTTCTGCAACCGCGATTGGAATTGCGACATTCCTAGTGGACTGGTTGTTGTTTGCTTCTTTGTTCACTGGATGTTGTTTATTGTTGTTTGATTCAACTTTGCAGGGTTCGGGTCCTGCGGCTGCAGTTGGGCCTTTTGGTGCTTCTTAACTAGGTTGTTATTTTCTGCTTGCTCTTATTTGCCTAAGGTTTGCAATGTTGGGGTGTTGCATCAACAGTTGGATCTGTTGTTACATTGTTTTGCAGTTGACTCCCCATAAAATACTATTAAGATAAAATAACATACAAAATTTTGTAGTCGATGTAAATTGCATCTCTTACACCTTTAACCAGAGTTTGTTGGCCTCCAACTATATTTCATAGTTGGCGATGTTTTTTCCATGGTTTATGTCTTACTATGGTTTCATAGTTATGGGAGTAAGTTTTGTTGTCTGAGCAATATAGTTGTTGTCTCCCCTTTTTCTTCCTCTTGTAAACTTTCCCGTTTTTTACCTTTTGTTCTTCCGCTCTATTATGCATTTCTGGTTCTATACTTTCTCATGTTTATGTTCTCGCGGGTTCCCGGTGTGGCGAACTGACAAATCGTTATCTCCATCTATATCTTCACATCACGATTTCGACTGACCGTTGTTGGGTTGCATACTTAGCTAATTTTATGAACGCGGCTTCGTGGATAGGTGCTATCAAACTATGGTAGCTTGTGTTCGGTGTATACATGTTGCACCCATAACTCTCATGCTCTACAATTCGACCCCACACTCCTCCAACTCGCAACCATGCCTCTTCCTACTATGAGTTTGTCTATCCGACCTACCTTTCCATACTTAGTCGAATTTTCAAAGCTTGGTGGGTTGACGCCTTTCCGTGTTTAGAAAATTTTAAAAGCATTTGTCGCTCCCCTGCATCCCCACTACCTTCCTCCCTTCCCAATAGACATTAATTATGCTTTCAAAAGTCACAACCGACCAGACATGTTTGAAAATATTGGCTTTAATAAGCGGAAAGCTCGAGGACATCTCCCATTAAAATGAATAGACATGTGAATATTATGGGATCTGGTAATTTCTTTTGCCTACATTTTGAATTTGCAAAAAAAATAAAAAATATTGACTCTTTTAGTTTTTTAAAGGCTTCATCATAGTAACAGTGAAATATTGTACTACCTCACTTCCATCCACGAAGGTGTCACCCAAAGCATCCTTGACATCATGTCCCTCTTTAATATTGTGCAT
Source organism: Picea sitchensis (assembly GCA_010110895.2). Taxonomy (NCBI): domain Eukaryota; kingdom Viridiplantae; phylum Streptophyta; class Pinopsida; order Pinales; family Pinaceae; genus Picea; species Picea sitchensis. The sequence goes on along the minus strand of SNQJ01S0000410.1, from coordinate 257,778 downwards.
ATGTTAGATGTCAGATTTGAGAATCTTCTCGGATATGGGAATGTTAATACGTGTTATTATTCACTATTCAACATACATATTCGAAAATATTCGCATTAATAAGAGAAAATATTGAGAGAATCTGGCATTAAAATGAATTAACCCAAAATCTATGGAAGATCATACTTTCATCCTCCAGTGTTGCTTTTAAATACTTATTGTCATTTCTCTCTATCATCAAAGAGTTGGGCTTTAGAGTTCCTTCGTTCTAATTTTCCCGGTCATGGACATGTAAGACAACTTAGAGATGTGATTGAGGCCCAAATGAAAGAAGAGAGGCTGGTTTGATGTGACGTGAGATTTAAGCCAAAGAAAAACTCTGTTATCCAACGAAAACTCAAACAGGGGGAAAAAAAGAAAAAGTATCTTCTGGTTGGTGTTCTCCCTATATTCGATGCTTTGGTTGGTTGAAAAGCCTGCTTGGAGATTTGTTTGTTGATCTTCTTTGTTTTCTTGCTAGGAGTTGGAATAGATTTTCAGGTCACGTGCAAAGTAATTCCTCATTGAAGTATATATTTTCTTCCAACAACACAAATTTGGCAAGTGTATTGAATTCTGCAGAGCACACAAGAATTTGTCTTCGTCAGGGGCGTCACACTTACCGTGGATTTCAAAATGGTCTTTGATGTTCGTAAATGACGCAAAATATTACTCCATTCGCGAATGTACCTAGAAGTGGGTAACATAAACTGTATGGGTGGATAAACGACATATTATAACTGCGGAAGTTTCTATTTCAAAGTTTGTTGAGATACTTCTAAGTGTTGCAACAGACTTGACAAAAAGACATGTTCTTTGTCAAAGTTTGTTCATTTTCCTTTGGATGTAGTTACAGACTCCACATATTTGGCGTCACCTTCGAACATTCTAGACCTTTTTGTGGGCTACCATGTCTTCCACCACTATGACGAAAGATATATTCAGATGCAATCTGCAACATTTGATACACTTGCCAGACCTGTGCTGCCAGAAGAAATCATGTACTTCAACAGAAGAACAATTTGCAGCTGTCTTGGACGTTCCTTCCAATTTACTGTAATAAAACAAAGAAGTTCAACATACAAATCTTCAGGCAGGCTTTTTAACCAAACAGAAGATCAAATACATGGAGAATAGTAGTCACAACATACTTGATTTTTTTTTCTATCCCATAACTGATGTCACATAAAATGACTCCCTTGACTTTGAATTGGGCCTTAATCACATTTCTAAGTTGTCTCAGATGTCAATGGTCAGGAATATTAGAAGGAAAGCACCTTAAAACCCAAGTTTTCAACAACAGAGGGAAATTAATACTTAACAAAGAATGGAATGTTGAATAACTAGCCAATGCAAGCAGGCCATATCTAGAAGAGAAAAGCTATTCAAAAAACTGGGGTAGATCTAGTTGGCAACACTAATTATGTCCAAGACCCGAAATTGATATTCAACTCGTTGTTTTTTACGAATAAATGATTTGATCATCAAGAAGACTGTCAACAATCTTCATCATTGTACATATTTTTTATTGGTCGACGACAGGCCAAATCGCAATCATTGTGGAAAATAATCTTAATTGTATTTTGTAACCCATCTTATTTGAATATAGAATATTTGCGGGTTTTTTTTTATGGTGTTTTCCAATCTCTGGTATTTCTTTTCATTTTATTTTGTACCTTTTTTTGTGTGTGTCGTTAAACATGGACGGCAAGCTTTTCTTTCTGTTGCCCAGTACTTCAATTTAAGTAAAGGCTACTCTGTTCGTTGCTTACATTTTACATGGAAGAATAATTTGGCATAGGCCATACTTATGTGGTGTCGGCCCTATACTTAAAGAAAGAAGTTAGAGGACCCATCCTACTTTGATTCTTTGGGTCCTATAAATAGAATGAATTAATGACTTATGACAAGGCAACTCAAGTGTTGATGCCATGTTCTTGTTCAATATATTGCATATATAGCAACTTATTCTATTTGATAATATATGTGCATATATACTAATATGAGTACTATTGGAATAAATATAAAAAATTCCTCTTAACCAAAACTTATCCAATTATCTAGCCACTGGGTCCCGGGTTTGTGGTATTGAAAAACTATGTCCCTTTCTCTGTCATATACATCTTGCAGCCAAAGAACTTTCGTGATCTGCAATTTATGCTTTAACTAGTGATAACTCACCTTTTGGCCACCAGGCCCCGGGTTTGCAATATCCAACAACTATGTCCCATATTCTGTCATATACATCTTACAGCCAACGAACTTTTGTGATCTGCAATTTATGCTTTAACTAGTGATAACTCACCAGGGGTTCGAAAATCTTGGCATTAATAAAGGAACAATAGATTTTATTATGTGAGATACTTATCCCTTTTCCCCTTTTCTTCTTCCCATCTATTATCGATTTCTAGTTATATACTTAGTCACCTTTCTATGATCGTGGGTTCCATGGTTGGCGGGCTGACATATCTTCATCTCCATCTATATCCTCACATTATGAATCCGAACAACCACTGTTCCTTTCCATACTTAGCCAATTTTATGGTCGCAGTTTTTGGGTTGGTGCATTCGAACTCTGTTGCTTCTTGTTGCGTTATATACATCTTGCAGTCAAAAATTCTGTGGTTTCAACGAAATTTGTGAACTGAATAACATGCTGCAAATTGGGAGATGATTTTCATTTGAAACATAAATAATCAATTAATATATATTAGTATGAATACTATTGAAATAAATATCAAAACTTTCTCTTGGCCAATACTTAGCCAATTATCTAGCCACCAGGTCTCAGGTTCACGATATCCAACACCTATGTCCCCTATTCCATCATATACATCTTGCAGCCAAATAACTTCTGTGATCTGCAGTTTATGCGTTTACTAGTGAGAACCCAGCAGGGGTTCAAAAACATTGACATTAATAAATGGAAAAATGGATTTTATTCTGTCAGATACTTATCCCTTTTCCCCTTTTCTTCTTCCTGACCATTATTGCTTTCTGGTTATATACTTAGTCATATTTATATGATCGCAGGTTGCAGGGTTGGTGGGTTGACATATCTTCATCTCCATCTATATCCTCACATGACAAATCCAAACGACCGTTGTTCCTTTCCATACTTAGTCAATTTTATGGCTGCAGTTTCCGGGTTGGCACATACGAACTCGCCTTTTCTTCTTCCCATCCGTTATTGCTTTTTGGATATATACTTAGTCGCCTTTCTATGATATCCAGTTCCAGGGTTGGTGGGCTGACATGTCTTTATCTCCATCTATATCCTCACATGACGAATCCGATCGACCGCTGTTCCTTTCCATACTTAGCCAATTTTATGGTCATGGTTGCAAGGTTGGCGCTTACGAACTCAGATGTTTATTGTTTCGTGATATACATCTTGCACTCAAAACATCTGTGATCTACAATTCCACCGTGGGTTCCTTGTATACATTAACTTTGCTCAAATTATTTGTCGCTACCTTCCATCCCCACCAACTTCACGTCCTTCCTAATATGCATTAACTATGCTCTTACTAGTGACAACTGGATAGACTGGTACGAAATAATTGGCACATGCTCCTCCGCCATATGCAAATTGACTACCGGACTCTTACATCGTCCCCTCTTCCATGTTACACATTATGCATTCAAATGTTCCGAACTATACATTTTATCCGTCAGGGCCTCACATCTTCTGGGGAAACCTTGTCACCCTATTTTGGATCCTTGCATTGGCGAGTTCACGAAAACTCCAACTCCTAGTCATTGTTTCCTGTTCTGCCCATCCTCATACTTATTTCTAGATATGAAACAACAAAGGTTTATTACTAAAACAACATCATGAAACAACCATAAAAATCATCATTAATAAGCAAAAGTCTCGACAACCAACCATCCCTACAGAACTTGACTAGAAACATGCAAAGAAGATCTTTCCAGGTAATGGAAAATCTATTACAAATTTCAATATATTAGTGAAAACAAGTCCCGACTAGCGTTTTCGTGTTCCATACTTGCACACTTTTTTGATTGTGGGTTCTTGGATTGACGGTCTCAAAATTGTGGTTTTAATCTTTCGCAAGATGCAAATAGTGCCCGGAGTTCTACAATATACAATTTGTCTATAGAAATGTATAAAAACTCTTAATTTTTGTCTTTGCCCCCCCTCTATTATCTCGTTGTGGTTCTATATTTAGTCGCAGCTATATGATCACAACCTCATGGATTCACAAATTGGAAAATATTTATCTATATCTTCACAGCACGAGCCCGACCGACCGCGGTCCCTTTCAATACTTAGCAAATTATTCGATCACCGGGTCCCGAGTTTGTGGTATCCAACACCTATGTCCCATGTTCCATCATATACATATTGCACCCAAAGAACTTCCATGATCTGCAATTTATGCCTTTACTAGTGAGAACTCACCAGGGGTTCGAGAGGATTTGCATTAATAAGAGAATAGTAGATGTTCTTTGATGAGATACTTAGCCCTTTTCCCTTGTCTTCTTCCCGTGTATTATCTCTTTCTATTTATATACTTAGTCACCTTTCTATAATCGCGGGTTCCAATGTTAGTGGGCTGACATATCTTCATCTCCATCTATATCCTCACATGACGAATCCGAACGACCGTTGTTCCTTTCCATACTTAGCCAATTTTATGCCCGCGGTTGTTGGGTTGGTTCTTTCGAACTTTGTTTCTTCTTGTTCCGTGATATACATCTTGCACTCAAAATTTTCATGATCTACAATTCCACCGTGGACACCTTAGTCCTTTTTCCCTTTTCTTCTTCCCATGTATTATTGTTTTATGTTTATTTACTTAGTTGCCTTTCTATGATCTCGGGTTCCAGCATTGGCGGGATGACACATCTTCATCTTCGTCTATATCCTCACATGAAGAATCTGACAAACCATTGTTCCTTTCCATACTTAGCCAATTTTATGGCTGCAGTTGGCGGCTTTGCGCTTTCGAACTCTGCTGCTTCTTATTCCATGATTTGCAGTATCCATCACTTATGTCCCCTATTCGCGGTATCCAACACTTATGTACCCTATTCCAGCATATACATCTTGCACCCAAATAACTTTTGTGATATGCAATTTATGCCTTTACTAGTGAGAACTAACCAGGGGTTCGAAAGGATTTGCATTAATAAATGAATAGTAGATGTTCTTCGGTGAGATACTTAGCCCTTTTTCCCTTGTCTTATTCTCATGTATTATCGCTTTCTACTTATATACTTAGTCGCATTTCTATAATCGCGGGTTCCAGCATTGGCGGGCTGACATATATTTATCTCCATCTATATCCTCACATGACGAATCCGACCTATCGTTGTTCCTTTCCATACTTATCCAATTTTATGCCCGCGGTTGTCAGGTTGGCGCTTTTGAACTATGCTACTTCTTGTTCCGTGATATACATCTTGCACTCAAAAATTTTGTGATCTACAATTCCACCGTGGACTCCTTAATCCTTTTTCCCTTTTCTTCTTCCCATGTATTATCTCTTTCTGGTTATTTACTTAGTGGCCTTTCTATGATTGCGGCTTCCAGCGTTGGTGGGCTGACATATCTCCATATTCATGTATATCCTCACATGAAGAATCTGACCGACCATTGTTCCTTTCCATACTTAGCCAATTTTATGGTCGTTGTTGTCAGGTTGGCGTTTTTTAACTCTGCTGCTTCTTGTTCTGTGATATACATCGTCCACTCAAAACTTCCATGATCTACAATTCCACCGCAGACTCCTAGAACTCGCAAGCTTCACTCTACCACGGCTCACAAATGTTTCAAAGTATCTGTCGCTTCCTTCCATCCTCACTAACTTCCTGTCCTTCCTAATATACATTAGTTATTCTCTTACTAGTGACAACTGGACACACTGGTACGAAACAGTTGGCATCAGACCCTCCGCAATATACAAATTGACTACCATATTCCAATATCGTCCCCTCTTCTGTGTTACATATTATGCATTCAAATGTTCCGAGTGATACAATTTGAATGTCGGGGCCTCACATCTTCTACAGAGACCTTGTCATCCTGTTTTGGATCCTCATGTTGACGGATTCATGAAATGTCCAATTCTTGGTCACTATTTTAGTTTGGAACTTTCGAGCTCTGTTGGTTCTTGTTCTATGATATACATCTTGCACTCAATTTTTTTTTGATCTACAATTCCACTGCGCACTCAGCCCTTTTTCACTTTTCTTCTTCCCGTGTATTATCACTTTCTGGTTATACACTTAGTCACCTTTCTATGATCATGAGCTCCAGCATTGGCGAGATGACATATCTTCATCTCCATCTATATCCTCACATGATGAATCCAACCGACCTTTGTTCCTTTCCATACTTATCCAATTTTATGACCGCGGTTGTCGGGTTGGCGCTTTCGAACTTTGTTGCTTCTTGTTCCATGATATACATCTTCCACTCAAAACTTTCGTCATCTACAATTCCACTATGGACTCCTCGAACTCGCAAGATTCACTCTACCACGGTTCACAAATGTTTCAAAGTATCTGTCTCTGCCTTCCATCCCCACTAACTTCTTGTCCTTCCTAATATACATTAGTTATGCTCTTAATTGTGACAACTGAACACATTGGTACGAAACAGTTGGAATCCGACCCTCCGCAATATACCAATTGACTACCAGGTTTCAACATCATCCCCTCTTCCATGTTACATATTATGCATTCATATGTTCTAAGCGATACAATTTGACCGTCTGGGCCTCACATCTTATGGGGAGACCTTGTCAGCATATTTTGGATCCTCGTGTTGGCACATTCATGAAATCTCCAATTCTTAGTCACTATTTCAGGTTGGCACATTCGAACTTTGTTGCTTCTTGTTTCATGATATACATCTTGTACTCAAAATTTCTGTGATCTACAATTCCACCACAGACTCCTTAGCCATTTTTCCCTTTTCTTCTTCCCATGTATTGCTTATTTTTGGTTATATACTTAGTCACCTTTCTATGATCACGGGTTCCAGCGTTGGCAGGATGACATATATTTATCTCCATCTATATCCTCACATGACAAATCTGACTGACTGTTGTTGCTTTCCATACTTAGCCAATTTTATGGGCGTGGTTATCAGGTTGGCACTTTCGAACTCTATTGCTTCTTGTTCTGTGATATACATCTTGCACTCAAAAATTTCATGATCTACAATTCCATCGTGGACTCCTCAACCTCGCAAGCTTCATTCTACCACGGTTCACAAATGTTTCAAATTATCTGTCGCTGCCTTCCATCCCCACTAACTTCTTTTCCTTCCTAATATACATTAGTTATGATCTTACTAGTGACAACTGCACACACTGGTATTAAACAATTGGCATCCGACCCTCTGCAATATACAAATTGACTACCAAGTTTCGACATCGTCCTCTCTTCCGTGTTACAGATTATGCATTCAAATGTTCTGAGGGATACAATTTGATCGTCGGGGCCTCACGTCTTCTGGGGAGACCTTGTCCATAGGAATGTATAAAAGATCTTAATTTTTCTCTTTTCACCCCTCTATTATCCCATTGTGGTTCTATATTTAGTCGCAACTATATGATCATGACCTCATGGATTCGCAAATTAACAACTCTTTATCTATATATTCACACCATGAGCCTGACCGACCGTGGTCCCTTTCAATACTTAGCCAATTATCTGATCATCGGGTCCCGAGTTTGCGGTATCCAACACCTATGTCCCCTGTTCCGTCATATACATATTGCACCCAAAGAACTTCTGTGATATGCAATTTATGCCTTTACTAGTGAGAACTCACCAGGGGTTCGAAAGTATTTGCATTAATAAGCGAATAGTAGATGTTCTTCTGTGAGATACTTAGCCCTTTTTCCCTTGTCTTCTTCCCATGTATTATAACTTTCTATTTATATGCTTAGTATCCTTTCTATGATCATGGGTTCCAGCATTGGCGGGCTGACATATCTTCATCTCCATATATATCCTCACATGATGAATCCGACCGACCGCTGTTCCTCTCCATACTTAGCCAATTTTATGCCCACAGTTGTTGGGTTGGTGCTTTCAAACTCTACTGCTTCTTGTTCCATGATATACATCTTGCACTCAAAATTTCTGTGATCTACAATTCCACCATGGACTCCTTAGTCCCTTTTCCCTTTTCTTCTTCTCATGTATTATCTCTTTCTGGTTATTTACTTAGTTTCCTTTCTATGATCACAGGTTCCAGCATTGGCGGGCTGACATATCTTCATCTTCGTCTATATCCTCACATGATGAATTCGACCAACCGATGTTCCTTTCCATACTTATCCAATTTTATGGTCGCGGTTGCCAGGTTGGCGCTTTCGAACTCTGCTGCTTCATGTTCCATGATTTACGGTATCCATCACTTATGTCCCCTATTCGCAGTATCCAACACTTATGTCTCAAAGAACTTCCGACATATACATCTTGCACCCAAAGAACTTCCGTGATATGCAATTTATGCCTTTACTAGTGAGAACTCACCAAGGGTTTGAAAGGATTTTCATTAATAAACGAACAATAGATGTTCTTCTGTGAGATAAATAACCCTTTTCCCCTTGTCTTTTTCTCATGTATCATCGTTTTCTAGTTATATACTTAGTCGCCTTTCTATAATTGCAAGTTCCAGTGTTGGCGGGATGAAATATCTTCATCTCCATCTATATCCTCACATGACGAATCCGACCAATCATTGTTCCTTTCCATACTTAGTGAATTTTATGCCCGCGGTTGCCAGGTTGGCGCTTTTGAACTCTGCTCCTTCTTGTTCTATGATATAAGCACTCAAAATTTTTGTGATCTACAATTCCACCACAAACTCCTTAGTCCTTTTTCCCTTTTCTTCTTCCCGTGTATTATCGCTTTCTGGTTATTTACTTAGTGGCCTTTCTATGATCGCAACTTCCAGCGTTGGCAGGATGACATATCTCCATCTCCGCCTATATCCTCACATGACGAATCCGACTGACTGTTGTTCCTTTCCATACTTAGCCAATTTTATGTCTGCGGTTGCCAGGTTGGCGCTTTTGAACTCTGTTGCTTCTTGTTTCGTGATATAAATCGTGCACTCAAAACTTCTGTGATCTACAATTCCACCACAAACTCCTCGAACTCACAATATTCACTCTACCACAGATCACAAATGTTTCAAAGTATCTGTCACTGCCTTCCATCCCCACTAACTTCTTTTCCTTCCTAATATACATTAGTTATGCTCTTACTAGTGACAACTGGACACATTGGTACGAAACAATTGGCATCAGACCCTCCGCAATATACAAATTGACTACTGGATTTCGACATCATCCCCTCTTCCTTGTTACAAATTATGCATTCAAATGTTCCGAGCGATACAATTTGAACGTCAGGGCCTCACGTCTTCTGGAGAGACCTTGTCAGCCTATTTTGGATCCTCATGTTGACGGGTTCACAAAATGTTCAATTCTTTGTCACTGTTTCGGGTTGGCGCTTTCAAACTCTGTTGGTTCTTGTTCCATGATATACATCTTTCACTCAAAAATTTTCGTGATCTACAATTCCACCGCGCACTCAGCCCTTTTTCCCTTTTCTTCTTCCCGTGTATTATCACTTTCTGGTTATATACTTAGTTGCCTTTCTATGATCGCAGGTTCCAACATTGGCGGGTTGACATATCTTCATCTCCATCTATATCCTCACATGACGAGTTCGACCAACCGTTGTTCCTTTCCATACTTAGCCAATTTTATGGCTGCGGTTTCCAGGTTGGTGCTTTCGAACTCTACTTCTTCTTGTTCCGTGATATACATCTTGCACTCAAAAATTCTGTCATCTACAATTCCACTACAGACTCCTCGAACTTGCAATATTCACTCTATTACGGTTCACAAATGCTTAAAAGTATGTGTCTCTGCCTTCCATCCCCGCTAACTTCCTGTCCTTCCTAATATACATTAGTTATGCTCTTACTAGTGAAAAATGAGCACATTGGTACGAAATAGTTGGCATCCGACCCTCCACAATGTACAAATTGACTACCGGGTTCCAACATCGTCCCCTCTTCCATGTTACAAATTATGCATTCAAATGTTTCGAGCGATACAATTTGACCGTCGGGGCCTCACGTCTTCTGGGGAGACGTTGTCACCCTATTTTGGATCCTCGTGTTGAGGCGTTCATGAAATCTCCAATTCTTAGTCACTGTTTCGGGTTGGCTCTTTCGAACTCTATTGCTTATTGTTTCATGATATACATCTTGTACTCAAAATTTCCGTGATCTACAATTCCACCGCAGACTCCTTATCCCTTTTACCCTTTTCTTCTTCCCGTGTATTATCTTTTTTTTTTTATATACTTAGTTGGATTTCTATGATCGCGGGTTCCAACATTGGTGGACTGACATATCTTTATCTCCATCTATATCCTCACATGACGAATCCAATTGATTGTTGTTTCTTTACATACTTATCCAATTTTATGGACGCGGTTGCCACGTTGGCGCTTTCGAACTATGTTGCTTCTTGTTCCGTGATATACATCTTGCACTCAAAACTTTCGTGATCTACAATTCCACTGTGGACTCCTCGAACTCGCAAGCTTCACTCTACCACGGTTCACAAATGTTTCAAAGTGTCTGTCACTGCCTTCCATCCCCACTAAGTTCTTGTCCTTCCTAATATACATTAGTTATGCTCTTACTAGTGACAATTGCACACACTAGTATGAAACAATTGGCATCTGACCCTACGCAATATACAAATTGACTACCGAGTTCCGACATCGTCCCCTCTTCCATGTGACATATTATTCATTCAAATGTTTCGAGCGATACAATTTGACCGTTGAGGCCTCACGTCTTCTGGGGAGACCTTGTCAGCCTATTTTGGATCCTTGTGTTGACGGGTTCACGAAATCTCCAATTCTTAGTCACTGTTTTAGGTTGGTGCATTCGAACTCTGCTACTTCTTGTTTCGTGATATACATTTTTCACTCAAAATTTTCGTGATTTAGAGTTCCAACGTGGACTCCTTAGTCCTTTTTCCCTTTTCTTCTTCCCATTTATTATCTCTTTCTGGTTATATACTTGGTCGCCTTTCTATGATCGTGGGTTCTAGCGTTGGCGGGCTAACATGTCTTCATCTCCATCTATATCCTCACATGACAAATCCGATCGACTGTTGTTCCTTTCCATACTTAGCCAATTTTATGGCTGCGGTTGTCGGGTTGGCGCTTTCAAACTCTGCTTCTTATTGTTCCGTGATATACATCGTGCACTCAAAAATTCCGTGATCTACAATTCTACTGTGGACTCCTCGAACTTGCAAGCTTCACTCTGCCACGACTCACAAATTTTTCAAAGTATCTGTTGCTTCCTTCCATCCCCACTAACTTCTTGTCCTTCCTAATCTACATTAGTTATGCTCTTACTAGTGATATACAAATTTCCCTCTGGACTGTCCTATCATACCCTCTTCGGTGTTACGCATATTGCACTTACAAATTTTCGAGACACACAATTTGACCCTCGTGCCCTCACCTCGAACAATTGTACCTTGTAACCCTATTTTGAAGGTACTTTTTCTCGTCCCCGCGACCTCCATACTTCTTTCTTAGTATACAATTAGAAAAATTTCATGCTAACATCTGACCATGCAGGAACCGTCAACATTTTCATTAATGAGAAAAACGCTCAAGGATATCTCCCATTATTACGCATTAAACCAAGATCTATGGAGAGTTATACTGTCCTTTCCGATTGTTCATCTCAAACACGGGTCGTCGCATTGGCCCATTCAAGAAATATACAATTCTTAATCGCTCATTGTCGTATCCACCATGTTAGCATTTCTATGTATGCAAATACTGGTGTTTAATGGTAACAACGCATCTTGCAACAACTGTCGAAATTGTCATTAATGAGTGAAAGTCTTGAGGAGATCTCCCATTCACACGCATTGGACCAAGATTTGTGCAACATTATATTATCCCTTCCAACTTTTCATTTCATTCATCGTCTGGAGCAAACAAACGTTCTTGTAAACTTATGGTAGTAGGTCGAAAACAGTTTTGTGGAGATATAATAAATATCTTCAAACATCAGGACCAGAACTTCCAATGTTTCAGTGAAAACTTTTACTATTCATGTTGTTCTGCCTAGAACGAAGTGATTTGGACCTCTAGAATCGCTTGTGCAGGCTACGTCCCTGATGTTTTTGACTATAAGTAGGTGGTCTCTTGGTGCACCGAAAAATATATTCCAAGCCAAAGAATTATTCCACTGCGTGACCATTCTCATGTTTCTTTGTCACCTCAGGTCTTCCGCAAGATGTTAAAATTGTCAGAGCCAACATTGACCTTTAGAGGACAAGATTGCAAGCAATTCCTAGAAAAACATGATAACGGGTTGGACATCTTAGTCAAGTTCCTTGAAGACCCGACAATAGTTCCTGAAGATATCAAAAAGTTGCAGGCAAGTTCCTTTAGAAATCCATTCCGGGAAATTGCTTGGTTGTTTGCAAGAATAATGAGACAGGTATCCATGACAAGCATTTCTCATATAATTATTTATATTTTGTGCTTCACAGTCAAGGAACAATTCATTTTCGATTGGGGGAAGCTAATTTTCATTGTGATCTGTTCCCAATTTTCATGATTCAAAGAATCGAATAAATTTTATATGTCACCCTACTTGATTTTCACAATAGTGCATTGTTGTCTGTTTCCAAAATTGTCTCTTTCCAAGAAAATAAACTGTGGATTCGACCCAGTAACATTATAGTACCAGGCCCTGTGGAGGCACAAGGCCTCCCATTGTTTTTATGAATATTTTAATGACTTTGTCTCAGTTTTCAAAGATTTATTGTTAGGGAAGGATGCTCCGCGGATGTTTGGCTAGGCAACCAAGTTTTTGAATAGGAAGCGAACACTTAAACAAAAGGAAAATCACAGTGTACTAATGGTCTTTGGCTCTAAGGAAAATCCTTCTTTCCTTCCATGCCACATCACAGACAAGATGTTTGTTGCAGAAATATCAAGGCAATACAACCACTGGTTGCGTTTTTTCCATGATAAGAAAAAAAAAATAGTTTCCTCTGCCCTAGAAAGTCAGGGACTTCGTGTGCAGAAACGTCAACAAGATTGACGAATTTGCCGGCCATTTCAAGAAATTAAACCTAACATATGCTGAAAGGATAAAAGGGTTTGACCCTAATGGGATTTTTCAAGAACATTTACTGGCAGTTGGATTTAGCATCTCTTTTATCCATAGACACCTGACTAAAGACAGGGACAATGATGAAAAAAATCCTGCTTCTGGCAATTGCGACATAGAGACATTGCAAAGAGCGACTGAATTGTACAGACAACAGGGAAAAGTATCTGATGATAAGAGTGACCAGTCCCCCGCTAGCACTCCCAAGAGCACGACATCACAGAGCATCACTTCAATGACCCCCCCCAATAAGAAAGAAACCCAAAAATATTCAAACAGAGGAGGAGATAAGAACCCTCGTCGCATAAAAATTGATAGTTCTCACAAAATTCCACTGACGAAGAAGAGAAAAAACAATGCAGGGCAGGAGGATGAACCCGGAATTTAAAGTGAACAGTTGCAACTTAAAATTGAAACTGAGCACATGCTCAAAGTTGGTCTGTCTGCAATGGAAATAGCTGAGACTGACATTTTTGACGAAGATGAATCCTTCGTATTCTAGAGCGTTGTTTTTGACAGCCAATCTAAAAACATGGTCATTGAAAAGAGAGATGTAACAAATAGGAAAGGCAAATGTCGCACATAGATTAAATTTAGGAAAATGCGGCCATCCCAAATCTCCCTATTCCACCGTGTAATTGGTGATGCTCTTGATGATTCCATTAGAGGAATTGAAGCAGAAAATACCATACTGAAAGACTGCCTCAAGGAATTTGAGGAGGCTTTCATTGCTACCCCAGAATTTTCAAGTCCTTTAGCAAAAAATGTGCGTTCTACCACTGCAACCAAGATGAAAGTATCCTCTACCCTCCTTGCATCGTCTATAGCCCTTGTAGATAATAACATCAAGAAAAGAATGCAGCTAGTTACTGAAGCCTGGGAAACATCACAAAATATAGTTTCCTTCCGAAAGAGGGAAAATGATTTTCTCGAACATTTGCAAATGAATTTAAAAAACGATCAACGTTTTTGTGAACAGGTGCTGACCCCTTTTTCCAACCATGCCATCAACACCTCGGAACTGAAAAGAAGACAAGAGAATCTCCCCTCCCCAAAGAGGACCAAAAAAGTAAAAGCATGCTGGCAAAAGAAAGTTACGAACCTAGATCTCATTGTCGAATCATGTAAACATGATATATTAGAAAAGGAATAATTATTCACAAACCTGATCCAAATAGACTTAGCCAGAAGTACCAACGAGGTTCAAGACCCAAACTTAATTCTCAAATACTTGTCAATGACCAAAGAAACCTTCGATGAACAACTTGATATTTTAAAGGGGTTGTCTTTCGAAAAGTTTTACGACATAGTTGAACATCGTGTAGATGAGCTTGAGCACTGGGTATGGAATATTCGACACACTATGAAGAAATTAAACAGAGTCTGCAAAGTATTTCAATGGATTAGAAACCGACCTTTACGACATAGAAATCTGGGATGAAATCAATATGGCCCCCATGAAAAGCTACATTGAATAATGTTTCCAACGGAGAATGGACAACCTCATCCAAGAAGGGCAACAACCAATTGACACGATTCCACTAACCATCGACGATAGCAACAAAAATGCATCGGCTTCATAGTAATTCTATATTGTCATCTTGTTTTCTTTACCAATCTAGTTATTATATCTCTTTAAATAGAAAGTTGTAACCAAACACTCATAACTTCCAATTTCTTCTTTTTCAGGTCTTCCTCTCTATCGTTGCACACTTCTTCTTTCAACATTCATAATTCTTGTAATTTTTTTTTTTTATTGTCCGCGGGAGCCCCAATCCCAGTTTATATGACAAATGCATTTAAATTTCCAGAAATATGTAACAGAGATTATTATTTTTTTATAAATTTCAAAGAAAACTAATTCGGGAATGTCTTTGTTGCAAGACGTTATTACTATTCTATTGTATGTTAAATTTTTGGTGTCCAGGAACCTTTGTTGATGTAACAAAGATTATTATTTTTTGATAAATTTCATTTTTTTTGTGTCCAGGAACCTTTGTTTCAAAGAAAACTAATTCGGGAATGCTAAATTTTTTGTGTCCTATTGTATTCTAAATTGTTTTTGTCCATGAACCTTTGTTGATGTAACAAACATTGTTACTTTCAAAGAAAACTAATTCGGGAATTCCTTTGTTGCAAGACGTTATTACTATTCTATTGTATGCTAAATTTTTGGTGTCCAGGAACCTTTGTTGATGTAACATACATTATTAAGTTTTGATAAATTTCAATCTTTTTGTGTCCATGAACCTTTGTTTCAAAGAAAACTAATTCAGGAATGTTAAATTTTTTCTGCCCTATTGTATGCTAATTTTTTTTTGTCCAGGAACCTTTGTTGATGTAACAGACGTTATTACTATTCTATTGTATGCTAATTTTTTTGCGTCTAGGAACCTTTTTTGCAAGACATTATTAGAATTCTATTGTGTTTGAATGTTTCAAATAGAAACAAAAGTATGGAATTTTTTAAATGTTAAATATTTCTAGTACTATCAAGTTTAGATACTAGGAACCTTTGTTGATGTAACGAAAACTAATTCGAAAATGCTAAATTTTTTGTGTCCATGAACATTTGTTTCAAACAAAACTAATTCAGGTTTTTGTGTCCAGGAACCTACTATTCTATTGAATGCTAAATTGTTTGTGTCCAAGAAACCTTGTTTCAAAGAAAACTAATTCGGGAATGTTATTATTATTTTTTTTTGTAAACTTTGGATATGCTAGCATAATAATTTTTGATAAATTTCAATTTTTTGTGTCTAGGAACCATTGTTTCAAAGAAAACTAATTCGGGAATGCTAAATTTTTTGTGTCCTATTGTATGTTAATTTTTTTTTGTCCAGGAACCTTTGTTGATGTAACAGACGCTATTACTATTCTATTGTATGCTAAACTTTTTGTGTCCAGGAACCTTTGTTGCAAGACATTATTATTATTCTATTGTGTTTGAATATGGAATTTTTTAAATGTTAAATCTTTCTTGTACTATCAAATTTAGATATTAGGAACCTTTGCTGATGTAACATACATTATTAATTTTTGATAAATTTCGAAGAAAACTAATGTGGGAATGTTAAATTCTGCATGTATACCGCTTGTACTTCAAATTGCTTCCCACATGTATGTACTCGGTCCCATTTATTCCCATTCCAACCTGGTAGGGACTACGCTACCATGCAACACTTATTTTACATGTTTTCACCTAAAGAGTTTTTGAATTTCTATTTCCCTATCTCCGTTGTGTTCCTTTATCCTCTTTCTCTCTTATATTCAACTTTTAATTAAATCTTCTTTAGTTTTGAAAACTTATTTAATTATGTTATTAAATTGAATTTATATATTTCCATTGTATAAAATTTTATTTTGAATTTCTGACTTTTTTATCCATATTTATAATTTATAATTTTCTATTTCTATTTTATTTTATATTTAAAAAAAATATATTTTTGGAGAATTTTAAAATATACCTCCACATTTGTAAGTTTATGTGTTTCCATTATTTTATTTTTATTTTATTTTTGTAACTTCTTATCTATTTTGATATAAAATATTTTTAGAGAACTAATAAAAACAAATATCAAAGTAAAAGAAAACTAATATTTACAAATAGCACACATGACAAATATTCCAAACAAACCCATGATTTTTGCTAAGAAAATCAAGGCAAAGGAAAATTAATATTTGTGAATAACAAGCACATGTGAAGGAGGGTCTAGGTGAGAAGACAGAGAAAGGATGCCAAAGTTTCGAGGTAGCGGATCAGGGGGAGTTAAACCTTCCATATATGAATGTTGAGGTGAAGAAGATTGTTGTCGGGAGTGTAGGAGGTGTCTAGGGGGTGTTAAAAGGTCCTCTGAACGTAGCTGTGGGTGGAAAGACCTGTACATGTGCTGAAAGGTGTATGTGGGGTGTTGAGGGTGGTGTGTCCTGTGTGGATACAATGGAGGGAGTTGTGCAGAAAGAAGGGCTTCTTAATAGGAGATTAGTGGAGGTTATTAGTCGTGCTAGGTGGAGAGTGTGGAAGGAAAGGAAGGGTAAGTTGAGGGTCACCCTTGATTGCAACATTGGTATGGAGGAAGCTAGTAGTCTAGCAATGAGGGGCCTAGTGGGGAGGTTTGTATATGTGGCTCTAGGTGCTAGGGACATTTCTGAGTAGGTGGAGGAGACCTGGCACCCATTACTAGGTTATGTGTCAGAGATCTTTGTGATTATAAAAGGTTGGTTTTGTTTTTTATTCAAAGATGTGGGGGATGCAGAGTTGATTCTACAGACAAAGTGGGTGGTGAGGGCGGGCAACTTGATGTTGAAGCGATGGAATACAACCTTCAACCTGTTAAAGGAAAAATTTAGATACAAGCATTTGTGGGTGCTTCTGCCAGGTTGTCCTTTAGTGTTTTGGAATGTGGAGGCCTTTAGAGCGATCAAAGATGTGATGGGAAAATTTATACATGTGGATCTGAAGTTGGTGGTGGGATCTGACAAACAGATGGGCAAAATTCTAGTGGAAATGGACATGATGGATGGGCTACCTGCCGATCTTGAGATCGATTGGTGTGGTAATATTTATCAATAGCATCTTGATTATCTGGGGGTCCCTTTTAGATGTGATGTCTGTAAAGGGATGGGTCATCTTCGACATCAATTCCTGAGAGCTCTTGCGAAAGCACAAGTTTCGGGTAAAGGTGAAGTGGAGTCGAAGGCTAAGAGGCAGACCAATTTTGATGCAGTTTGGAGTGACTTCTTGTCTACACCGACTATGGATAAAGCTTTGATCCCGGGTAAGTTATCTAATAAGGAACCTTTTCTAAACTCATTTTTGTCTGATTTCGTTGATGTTGGGAGTAAGGGTTATGTTTTAGAAAAAGACTTGGATAAGTCTGTTAGTAAGGGGGAAGTAGGGGTTGCTGGCATCGCGAGGTTGTAATGGATTGTTGGAGGGAGGAGTTTATGCCGGGTTCTAGTGAGGTTTTAGGTGATGTTGAGAAGTATGAGGATGGGGTGGGAGGGGGGCGCCCTAATGGGGAAGGTATTTCAATTGTGAGGAGGAAGGATGTGGTTTCTTTGAGGGAGCGATTGGAGGAGGGGGAATCCCATCCCAAGGGAGACGGGTCCTTGCTTCTGATTATGAGTAGGCTCTTGGTAGAAAGGGAGGAGTTTCCAAATGTGTGTGTGGAAACTTGGCAGGTTGAGAGGGGTCAACCTGATGTGGCGGGGGATGGATTGGGGGACAAATAGGATTATACTGTGAGGAGACCATTTAGTGCAGATAGGGTGCCTGTGGGTGCAATCTATAATGACATAGGTTCCAAGACTAAGGGTGTCTCTGCTGAACCTTTTCGGTTTTTTGAACAAGATTTTGGGTGTGACACGGGAGGGTTTACATCATCTATATCTATTATTGGTGGTGGTCGACAATATCCTTTTGGTTTTTCGGAGGTGGAGGAGTCTGTTATCAGTTGTATATCGTCTTATCCGGA
Source organism: Picea sitchensis (assembly GCA_010110895.2). Lineage (NCBI taxonomy): Eukaryota > Viridiplantae > Streptophyta > Pinopsida > Pinales > Pinaceae > Picea > Picea sitchensis. The sequence goes on along the minus strand of SNQJ01S0000410.1, from coordinate 239,058 downwards.
TGTTCTTTCCCAGACACCCTTGCAGGTTTAGGATGGGGGTGATCTACTGTCAAAACCTATAGAAAGGTCTGGGAATAAGGTGTCTCCTAACAAGGAAGGGGGAAGGGGGTCGAGAGTCGAGATTTCTCTGTTAAAAGGGGTTGTTCTTGGAGGTTTAGAAAAAAACGTTTTCCCCTCTTAAAACTCGTAGTGCGAGGACGTTAATGAAGGAGAAGGAGGCGTTAGAGGTTAGTAGTGGTGGGGTGCAGGATGGTTCGAGGGCGCTTAGAGCACAAAAATCCCTAGCGAGGGTTAAAAAATAATAGTGGAAACTCTAAATGTTAGGGGTGTGGGGGGCTCTGATAAGTTTTTGGCCCTCAAAATATTTTTAGAGGTTGTTAAGCCGAATTTCCATTTTATTTAGGAAACTATGGTAAGTGAAGAAAAAGCGAGAGGTTGTTTTGCCAAGTTACTTCCAAACTGGTTTTTTGTGGGGTGGACTCAAGTGGACTTTCTGGTGGGTTTCTTTTGGCATGGAATCAACATAAAGCTGATTTCAATTCTTAAGTGACCTTTGCTGGAATATTGTTGGAAGGTACAGTGAAAGATCTTAAACAAAACTTGAAGCTACTCAACTATTATGGTCCCTATTCGGAGAGACATGTTTTTTGGGAGTTAGTTAAAAAGGAAGGGATCTTTAATGAGTCGAATCTTGTTTTGGGGGGGGAATCTAAATTTGACTACATCGTGNATGCTAAACTGGATCCACTCCAACTATATCTTTTCCAGTTGATTCAAGAAGGGAGGATGGTGGATGTTGCGCCGGTTAAATTGCTACCTACTTAGAGGAATGGGAGAAGGGGTCGGGACTACATAGCTAAAAGATTGGATGGGTTTTTGATTGATGAGAAGCTAGTTGATTTAGGGATGAGATATAGATCTTGGGTGTGTAATGTAAAGATCTTAGACACATGCCAGTGTTCCTTCATATGGAAACAGTTAAAGACCAGGTAAAGTATCCATTCAAGTTTAATTCTCTTTAGCTTGAAGATCTTGAGTTTGTGGCCTTAGTTAGATCCAGCTGGAATGGGTTGTTGGGAACATAGGTTTTAAATCTGATAGACTCTTTAGTTAAAAATCTTAAGTTACTAAAGATGTTAGTGATTGTTTGGGAAAGGAAGAAAAAGGCAATAGCCAAGGAAGAATTGGTACAACTTGAATTGGACTTGGAATATTTATACTTTGAGTCCCTGGGGGGTTTTGTGCAGGAGGCTGTAAAGGAACTGGTTATGGAAAAAGAAAAAAAAGGAAATTACTACTATTAAGACAGGAGGAGGAAACCTGGCGACAAAAGAGTAGAATTAACTGGTTGGCCGCGGGTGATCGAAACAATTTTTTTTTCATGCTTATGATAGTGCTAGGAAGCAGGTTAATGCCATATGGGATATTACCAAGGAGGATGGTACAATAATATCTAATATTCCCGATTTACATAAATAAGTTGTGGACTATTTCCAAAATGTGTTTAAGGCACAAAATAATATTTTTATCTCAGATCAACTTCATATTTTAAGAAACTACCCGAGAATGTTCTTGGAGGAAGAAGGTTTTAGATTGGCCCAACTTGTTACCTTAGAAGAATTATTGAAAACCCTCAAAGGTTTTAAGGTTTCAAAGATTCCAGGGCAGGATGGCTGGACTATCGAGTTTTTTCTATCATTTTTTTACTTGTTGGGTAATGAGTTACTAGATATGGTGGAAGAGTCTAGGAGACAAGGAAGAGTTCTTGGTTCTTTAAACACTGCCTTTATTTCACTCATTCCTAAGAATGATAATCCAGATTCATTTGGTGGTTTTAGACCAATTGCATTATGTAACCTCGCTTACAAGATCATTACTAAAATCATTGCGGCCAGGATAAAAACTGCTCTTTCTGTTGGAATCTCAAAGGAATAGTTCGATTTCCTTGAAGGCAGACAAATTATTGATGATGTAGGTGTTTCTCAGAAGTTGCTACATAGTATAAAGGTAAAAAACTTAAAATCTTTGGTCTTAAAACTGGGTCTGGTTAAGGCATATGACAGAGTAGATTGGGGCTTCTTAAGGCTTGTTTTATTACAGATGGGTATGAGTTCAGAAGCTACTGAATGGATTTTAGGTTGTGTTTCTTCTGCAAATTTTGTTGTTTTGATAAATGACAAGCCTTCCAGTTTATTTACGAGTACAAGGGGTTTAAGGCAAGGGTGCCCCTTATCCCCTTTACTATTTATCCTTATCATTGACGGTTTAAGTAGAGCTATTCAGGCATAGGTAAAGGAAAATAACATTGAAGGTATTCTTGTGGCTAGAGGATTATACATTACACACCTGATGTTTGTGGATGATGTTATTCTGTTTGGGAATGGAATCTTAGATGAGTGGGAATTCTTCAAGGAGGTTTTGGAGCTTTTTTGTAAAGCGACAGGAATGGTCTTTATCACTTAGAAGTCAGTTTTTTTAGAAGCTAGATGGGAAGGAGTTGAACTGGTTTTGATAAAAATGATCTTGCCCTATGATATTAAACCAGTTGAAGAAGGCTTTAAGTACTTGGGGTGTTTTTTTAAACTAAATTGTTATTCTAGATTGGATTGGATCTGGCTCGAGAAAAAAATTGATAAAAGAATTATGAGCTGGAGTCAGAGATGGTTGTCTTTAGGGGGTATGGTGATCATGGTTAATAATGTTCTTGAAAGTATTTTTGTTTATTGGTTTTCCATGGAAAAGATTCCAAAAAGTGTATTGAACAACATTAGAAAGAGGATATTTAGTTTCTTGTGGTCTGGGAATTTTTTTATTGAAGGGTTACATCTGGCAACCTAGAAAAATCTAGCAAAACCCAAAAAGTCTGGTGGGTGGGGGTTACAAAATATTTTTTCTTTTAGGAAAGCCTTGGCAGCAAAAAATCTGTGGCATTGTCTTATGTTGCATGGTCTTTGGCATGAAGTGATGATTAAAAATATATTAAGAATAAAATAGTGGAGGAGTGGTTCAGACAAAGGAGGTTGTCCTGGTCAGGTTCCTCAAATTTCTGGAGAGCACTCACTGCTTCTTCATCCACTATAAAAGACTAGTTGGTTTGGAAGACTAGGAGTGGGAGGGATATCACAATTGGTTCTCATCCTATGGTGGGTTCACAAACTTATTATAAGCTGCCAAAGAATCTAATACTGAATTTGAAGGCCCAAGGGATTGAATTTCTAGCACAAGTTGGGACTAGTGAGGAGGAGGATATAAATTTTACTAGTTGGAAAAAGGATGAGGCACTAGGGCTGGTAGGAGATCAAAAAGAGCAGTGGAATAATTTTGTTAAAGGACTGTCTGGTTCGGGCATTGTACTAAATAATAACAAAGATACACTTTTATGGTCTTGGGACACAAAAAGGGGACAGGTCAATGCAAAACTGGCCTATAAAGTTCAAATGGTGGAGTTAAGGGATGTGGAACCTTGCTTTTGGTATAATGAATTGTGGAACTAAAAGCTTCCCTTAAAAGTTAAATTGTTTGTTTGGCTAATGTTGGAGCAGAGAATTCTTGGGAAAATTTGAAAAAAAGAGGTTTTAATGGGCCAAGTAGATGTGTTTTGTGTGGGATTAGTGAGGAGACAATACTTCACTTGTCTGTGGAATGTAGATTCATTATGGATATCTGGAAGTTAATTTCAAAGGACTTAAAAATATTCTATTCTTGGGAAGGGTTCGAGTTGGCAGAATGTTTTCAAAAGTGGAATGAAAAGAAGGACAATGGTAATGAAATTCCATGCTTCATTTGCTGAGAGGTGTGGAAACATAGAAATATGGTCATATTTGAAGATTTATCTCCTAATTTGGTCAGAGTTATAAGGTGTATCCTACATGATTTGGGTGCACTAAATGTCACACAGGGTATAAAGACTAGAAGGATAGACATACCACCCTATCTGGATTGGAATTTGGTTGTAGGCTTTTTCAATGGAGCCTCACAAGATAAAGGTTTAAAATGTGGGGTAGGTGTTTTTTTAAAGTTCCCAGTGTTGGGTAGTTTCAGATTAAAAATGCATTGTGGCAGGGGTACAAATACTAGGGGAGAACTCCTTGCTTTATGGTGTTTTCTTTTTTTTGCAAAATATAAAAAGATTACAAGGCTATATTTGGTTGGAGACTCAAAGATTGTTATCGATTGGTTTGCTAATGGTGGTAACTTACAGATAATATCTCTGCAGTCTTGGAAGGAAAATATTAGACTTTATAGAGAATATTTATAGAGAATACAACCATGTTGTTGATCAACTTTCAAAGGATGCTCTTCGTTTGGTAGAAGATGGTATCTTTTTTGCAAAGGTTTTGGAAGGTCAATTAGACTCTTTTGAAAGATTAGCAGTACATCTTTAGAGGATTGATGCAGGGAAGATTTCGGTATGTTGTTTTTAAAGCTAGTATATTGTAACAACTATTTTTATATGGGTGGATGTATTATGATATGGATGTAGGTGTTTTTATCGGTGACATGAGTCATTTTCACTGTGTATTTTGTATAAGAACACCACTTTTTGTCTATTAAGAAGGACATTGGTAGAATTGGACTGCTGAAAAGATCAATTGTAAAAGACCTTGTTATATTTTCTTAATATAAGTCTTTTTTCTTTATGAAAAAAAAACACATTTGACAAATTGTCCAAAAAGTTCCATGAATTTGCTAGTTAGAAATTTGATAAAGATGGTCTACACCCCTAGTGGTTGGTGACCGTCGAAAGGTTTAGCTGGCGCTAATTACTAGTGGCATTCAACTAGCCACCATATTAAATTTTAAATATAATCAAGTAAAAGTAAAAAAATAAACATGTAAACGGATGTTTTTATAATAGTGAGAAAGTTAGTGGTTGAAATCACAACCATTGATTTATTGGGAAAACTAAAAATATTGTCAATAGATATAGACATTTAAACTTAAATATAATTGCATGAAAAATATATAATTTAATATATTGTAATTAAAATACTATATTGAATTAAATATATAATTGTTTTTTTATAAAATGGTGAAATAAAAATTGAAAATTTATTTTAATAATAATATTTTGGTAAAATATAAGAATTTCATTGTTGGAAAAGTTTAAACATTTCATTTGAAAGCATCCAGCGGTCATATAATGTGAAAGTGTGAAAGGAACATGGTAGCATAATAAATTTATTTTAATTACATTATGGTAAAATAATCGATATAAAAGGATTCAAATTTATATCAAAAGTAATAGTTGCAGATTATTATTAAACTATACAACAGATGGGCTTGTGGATAACCAGAATAAGTTCTTTGTGTTAGCAAAGAGAAAAGTAATACTATTACTAATTAATAATAGAACTAGTATAACGGCTAATATAACAGTTGGATAACGTCTAAAGGTATTGGTTGATAAAGAATTTATTAAATTTTATTATTGATTAACAAATAAATGGTTGCGCTTCATTTATTTAGTGTTAATATTTTAATTTTAAATATGATTAAGGAAATATAAAAAAGTAAACACATAAATGGATGTCTTTATAATAGCTAGGAGTTAATGATTGAAATCACAACCATTTATTTTGTGTGACTATTAAGAATATTTCAGCCATATTTAATTATGTCCATAGAAAACTTATTAAACACTAAACCCTTATTAAATCTGCCCATTATCAATAAGTGTAAGCCTTTAGGAGTAATAACTAGAATAGCCGAGAAGTCTTCAAGGTGTAAGACAGTGAATGATTATGCTCTTAAAACATTACTTAATCTAATTATGTGGACAGAAGGTGACGACATAATTAGCATCGCTGCAGGTGAAAGTACTGGTGGCGTCGTCGTAAGCGTAGCTGTACGCCGTCGGGCAGGCGGCCTTGAAAACCTTCGAGTACTCATTAGGAGGACACGTATGAGGGGTGTTGTGTTCATTCGTGCAGCAGTACTCGGAAAGCTTGAAGGCATCGCACGCGCTCCTGCAGGCAATCACCCGCCCCTCTTTGTCCGCGACGTCGAGTGAGGCTGGACAGCTTCTCAGAAGATCAGCGACGCACCCGGCCGTCCGGCAGTCCCCGGTGCCACCCTCCGCGATAATGTTCAAGGGGACGTTGTAGCCGTCGACGAGGCTCACGTCGTAGAAATCCTTGTTGCCGTCGCCATTGAGTGTGAACTCCGCCAGGGTAAGAGGAGGCACACCGCCGGCACCATCACATTTGAGGCCGCGCCCGCAGTCCCCCGTTGCGCAGGAGCCGGCGCCAGAGCCGTCGAAGGCGCAGACTGTGCGGCCCCAGAAGCGGCCCGACCAGCCTCGTGGTGCGTCCAGCGCCTGCGAGGAGTCCGGGTTGAGGGCGAAGCCGCCGCCAACTAAGGACGACCCAGCGCTTCCCGCCAGGATGCCAGGCCAGATCGTCTGGTTGCAGCTGTTCACTAATGTGAACATCGTCCCGCTTACTCCACTGCGCCCTGCAACAACACAAACAAACAAAGATCCCAAACTCATCGGTCAGATATAGTCAGAGTTTATATACGACGAACATGGGGGAATGTATTGCAGGAGTTTCTCACCCAGTAAAAGCGCCATCACCAACACTGCGATCGGGCCCTCCGAAGCCATCAAAGTAGAAACTAGCCGAACAGAGTTTGAATATTTATAACGTCACAGGATGAAAGCCAAGCAGCAAGTATTTATAACGGAGTGCACGGGGAAGCTCTCTATGACATCAAGATAGAGAGAAGAATAGGATAGGACATGGGTGGATAAGAGTGTAGTGGATTGGAGAATATTTCACTTTCAATATTTTTCCATTCATATGAAGGTGGGGTAGGGGGAATATTGAGTAAAGCATATTATACTTTATGCTTTATGGGTGGGGTCATGCAGTAAATGAGTGAATGAGTGCAGGTTGAGTATTTCTTATTAAGATCAAAGTTCATATTGAGTAAAGCATATTATACTTTATGCTTTATGGGTGGGGTCATGCAGTGAATGAGTGCAGGTTGAGTCCTTCTTATTAAGACCAAAGTTCATATTTGGAGAAAAGTACGCTTTATTCAGTATTTCCCCTCATCCCACCCTCATATTTCCCCTTACTCCACCCTTATATAAGGGTGAGGGTGGAGGGTGGGATTTTGGAAAAATATTGAGTAAAGCATATTATGCTTTATTCAATATTTCATCATCCATATTAGGATGGGTAGGGGGAAATATTGAGTAAAACATATTATACTTTATGCTTTATAAGTGGGGGTGCTGAGAAATATTGAGTAAAACATAGTATGTTTTATGCTTTACTCAATATTTTTCCCCACACCCACCCTTATAATAAGATTTACTCAATATTCTCTCCTCACCTCCACCCTCATAATATGCTTTACTCAATATCCCCCCCACCAACACGAATTTAAGCTTTATGGGCAGGGGTGGGCAGAAATATTGAGTAAAACATATTATGATTTACTCAATATTATGCTTTATTATTTACTTAATATCCCCCACCCCCCTTTTATTCAATATTTCCCACCACCTCGAGAATATTGACTAAAGAATAATATGATTTACCCTGGTGATGGGAGTGGGGGGGAATATTGAGTAAAGCATATTATGCTTTACTCAATACTCCCCCTACCCGCACCCTCATTCGAGGGTATGCTTTACTCAATATTTATCCCCAAAAATGTTTTATTGGGGTGAGGGAAATATTGAGTAAAGCATGTTATGCTTTACTCAATATTTCCCGCTATTACCACCCTCATATGAGGGGGGTGCTTGGAAATATTGAGTAAAGCATATTATGCTTTACTTATGCTTAATATTCCCCCCATCCCCACCCTAATATGAAGGGGGATTTACTCATGTTTTACTCAACATTTCACCTCACCCCCACCCTCATATGAGGAAGGTGGGGGGAAATATTGAGTAAAGCATATTATTCTCATATTATGAGGGAGAGGGTGAAGGTGGAGGTGGGAGGAAATATTGAGCAGAGCATAGTAGCTCATATTATGAGGGTGGGGGTGAGGGGAAATACTGAATAAAGCATATTACTCAATATTCCCCCTCTCCCCCACCCCCACAAAGGGTGGTGGGAGTGGGGAGAAATATTGAGTAAAGCATAATAACTCAGTGGGCGTGGGGGGAAATATTGATTAAAGCATAATAGTTCATATTATGAGGGTGGAGGTGAGGGGAAATATTGAGTAAAGTGTATTACTCAATATTTCCCCCCACCCTCACTAAGGGTGGTGGGAGGGGGTGGAAGTGGGGGAAAATATTGAACATAAAACCATAAAACCAAAATCCCTCATCAGTAAACCTAAAACATATCAAATATAAAACAAAAAACATAAAACAATAAAACTTAAATCCCTCATCAGTGAACTTAAATCATATCAAAGATACAAATCATAGATGAGATGATGCGTCTACTGGAAATTCAGATCAAAGTTACTTTGATGCCTCTATTGGAAATTCGGTATTTATGTTTGATGTGTCTGCTGGACATTACAATACATATCAGGTCAAATTTCAATGTACTTTAGGTTTAAGAAAAACCAATTCCAGAATTTTTACTTCGTATTGTTTGATGCTTTGCTCAATTAGTATTCTTCCCACTCCAATAAGCCAGAAACATTGATCTCATTGATCTTTCTCTAGCTTGTGCTCCAATGAATTGAATTAGTCCACAACCCTCTACAATAACAATATCTCTAGATTGTGCTCCAATCTATTCGATCTGCAACCATCTACAACAATAGCATGGATATTGCATGTGTAGGTATATGATCACAAGAAGGCGGCCATAATATGAAACACTAACCAGTAATAACTTTAAATTGAACATAGTAATAACATGGAAATAAATATTGTGTGTGTAGGTGTAATATCCCTAGACTGAGCCCCAATTGTAATTGTGAATGTAAATATTTTTTGTACACTAGCAAGCCAAGTTATTATAGGTCAGAAGGNCTAAAGAATAAGGTTGGGCATAACCTATGTTATCCTAAGTTCACGGGGAAGGGAACGAATTACAAGTGGAGTCCATGCAACTTCGTGAAGACAAGTGTCCAATTTGGGACATGCATACAAAGAGCGTGGTTGTAGTGCATGAGCCATCTATTCTGCCATTCATCATTCTTTCCATTCATGCATTCAACGATTCTCTCCATGATCAACTCTCACCATCAGTTTTACTGTTGGAGCCTACACACACTTATACAGCTAGACCTCGTACTTTCCTATGATAAAAAATAAACTGTATCCTTGCTGGGATGGGATGTGCACCTATATCTACCTGTCACTAGCTATGCATGTGCCTTACCCAAAGGTTGTCGTTGTCATCACTTATTCCTTACTTGAGATCCATTGCTGCCATCACCTGTACCTGTACCTAGTTGACTTAAGAGCTGGATTGAAGAGTCGAGTTGTCAGGCCCATGGATTGAAGAGGCAGGTTGTCAGGCCCATGAGAAACTCTTTCCAGGTAAGAGAATCACTGGGAAAGTGATTACCTGTGGGAGCCCAACTATAGCTACAGTGCTCTAAGACTTCTTGTTTCGCCAATTTCTAAAGCCCTGGAAGGGAAGTGGGGTAGCCGAAGGACTGTTGAGCAGAGAAGGGGCACACTTCCTGGGGTGGGACATGCATGTGGGGAATGAGAGACTGTAGGCTGGTAGTTTGATTTGGCTCCTGGGACGCAATCCTTCATGTTGTCTGTATTGTCTCAGCCTAGCCTAGGAATCCCTTTACCCGGGTGGAGTTTAGTCCCAACTCGGGGGTGACCCACTGTTAAGAGTTCTAAGAAGCGTGCTCTAAGGCTGGGAGGATCGTGGAAGGTCTGCACGCAATTGGTGGTCTTATACAAAAGATAAGTATCAATTGTGTATTAATTTACATGTTGTGTATTTATACATGTGTTTATGCTTATGGGTTTTCCTGTGTACGCTGCATGTATATTTTACTGTTATTTCCGCATGAATCTGTGTGTTTGCATAATATGTTTGTCTGATTTAAGTTTTATATATATACAGATGATATTGTTGTTTTTATGGATTTGGCATGGCCGACCTAGGAGGTCCGGTGTGTTACAATGTGTTAAGTTATGAAAGAGTTAAAGTGTGGCATAGCCCAACAGGTTTAAGGCTGGGTGTGTTACAATATGGTATCAAAGCTCCAGTTTCCAACACTAATCCTGGATGGGTCGTGTAAGTTGAAATTGTAGTGAAATTTCATAGAGAATTGATGTTAGAGAGTGCCAGGAGGGCGCTGAGGGAACACCTTGACTATGTATAGTAGCTCAAAAAGTTTAATGGTTCGAGAAATCTAGCAAAGGAAAGAAACCACAACAACCATGGTTTATGGGCCAAAAGTTTAAATTTGGGTCATTGGATCTGTTCGGGAGAAGACAAATCCCTCATAGTCGTCGGATTTGGAGAAGTTCTTCCGAATTTTCCCTCTGAATGTTTTAAAATTTTGTCAAGAAAGAGGAAAAATACTTGAAGCTTCGAAGTCCTGAAATGAACCCACACTGTAGATCGTTTGAGAGAAGGTAGACTATTGGATGCCCCAAGTTGTTTGACAGTTAGGAGTTCGAGGAAATATGGTTGTGGTTGTGCAGAGTGGGGTTTTTTCTGAAGTTCCGAACTCCGAAGAAGATCTTGATCGTTTGTCATTAAGGACACATGTCATTGGATTAACAAGTGTCTGGAAGTTCGACGATCTGGAAGATCATTGTTGAAAAGTGTTTTGGTGTAAAAAGGCCCGAAGCCCTGAAGCCGTAGTCAATCCCAGTCGTCCGTTGACGGGAAAGTGTCAATCATGGATCTTCGTCCTTTGCTGATTCGACATTCAACAGTTCGGGGTTTTGGAGGTGGTCAACTGTGAGAAATACCGAAGCCTGGAGTTCCGAAGGAGATCCCAGTCATTGGCTGCGGGAGGAGCAAGAGTTGTCAATCTCAGTTTCAACGTTTGACAGTTTGGAGGTATTGTGTATTGGAGTTGCGGAAAGTTTCGAAGACAGAAGCTCCGAAGCTTGGGAGTGTTGGAGTAGTTCACCAGTTCAACGCTCAGGTGATTCGTGTTGTTGCATGGTCATAACTCCCAAAGCTAAAAGATCTGAAGCGCTAGATTAACATAGCGTCGAAGCACTAGTTCGAAAGTTTGGCATTCGGGAGATTTGTAATGTTATGTTGTGAAGTCTCCCGAAGCACGAAGTCCTTAAGATCTAGAGAGCGACAGTTTGGAAGTTCACCAATTCGACGTTCAGATGATTTAAGGTGTTATAATGTGAAATCTTATGAAGCCTAGAGTTCCGAAGTCACAGAGCACCAGAGTGACGTGGCATGAAGATGTCACCTAGAGTGACGTGGACCCGCATATGCGTGCCACATGTCATATTGTCTCGTGCTTTTGACAGGCCTTTTGTACCAATTGGAACTTGACAAGTGTCACATCTTGATTGGGCCATGTGTCCTCTCCATATTTTTGACACGTATCACTCCAGGTGTGCAGTTCTAAGGAGACCCCATATGTTTAGAAGTTCAACATTCGGGAAGATTTGTGTATATTGTTGCAAGAACCTCTAAAGCGCAAAGCTCTAGAAAACTTCTCCAAGAGTTCGCCAGTTCGACATTTGAGATATTTAAGGTGTGAAGTTGTAACGACCTCCAAATTTTCGGAGCCCCGGAGCCCTAAAGATCTGAAGGTATACCGTGCAAGAGTTCGCCACTTCAACATTAAGAAAGAATGTTTTGTTCTGTTGGAGGAACCTATGAAGCCTGAAGTTCTGAAGCACCGGTGATATGAAAATAGGGGGCTGACTTGATTTTCTATGCAAGCACCCTCTACTCCATTAAAATAAATTTCACGACCTTGATCTGTGTCAAAGTTGTGTAAGAGGTTTTATGTGTCAATTTCATGCTTCTTTTAAATGTTTATGTGTGAGGTCTTTGTAAGGTTAAATATGTGGTTTAAATAAATAGAGAGAAAACATAACTTGTAGCAAATAAACCAGCAAACTCACAACAAAGACAAGATGATAAAGGATTTCACCCCTAACTGGGCTACATCTCCTTGAGCCTCCATCAATGGACTAGGCTCCCTGGGATTAGTTTGTCAAATATTATTTTACAAGTTGCTGCTCAAATTTAATGGATTTACTAACTGTACCATTGGGTTCAGAATACATAAAAACCCCAAAAATGACTAATAGAACTCTGAAAACGGACCATGGCTCATCTGGGCATGACCTCTTCTACATGTGGCCTTGAGCTTCCCTGAGCTTCCTTGTGGAAAAAAACACATTTAAAAGTCCTCAAATGGATCTGAAACATGTCCCAATGTGTTCATATCATAACAATTAGTCAAAAATGACTATTCAGTCACAAAAAATAGACTTAGGCTCATCTGAGCATGACCTCCATCAATGGTGTCCCTAGGCTCCCTAGAGCTCCTGAAACTTCAAGGTAGAAAAACCTGCAAAATAAGTCTTCAAATGGATTTGAAAACTGTGCCAATGGATTTAGAACATCCAAAAACCCCTATCTAGGCTTTTTTGGCACCTCATTTGGCCAAAAGATGAAGAAGTTAGGCCTCCTGCCATTTTCCTCCTTCAAGCTAGTTGTCTTTGGTTCGCCAAATCACACTCCCAAGTGAGTAACCTGGCTTATGGGCATTTCCTGTGCCTAAACCCATCACACGTGCACATGCCCGCAAAATGTTGCAAATTGTAGACCGTTAACGGAATTAGAGCCCCCAAAGATGGAGGTGTTGGGCGCATGGGAGGCCATATAGCCACGTTCCAGTGCGAATTAAGGGCTCTGTTGCATGTCGCTTGTGGGATCGACACGTGTCCATGCACATGGGTTGTCGGCGGTTTAAAAAACTCCCGTGTGAATATTTGTTGGCAAGCGTCATATGGATGGCACATTAAATCGTGGGTTGGGGCTAAGCCCTAGCCCGAACGTGCCCAAACTATACATACATTTGACTTTAAATATATTTAAACACATATATTTAATAAGCACTACCATGTGGCGCACCGGTTGGGTGGCCTTCGCCAAAGTGCTTTTCATATGTGGAGGTCCGGGGTTCGAACCCCATAGACTCCATAAAAATTTTCACACCCAAAACTTTACATGGTGCCACGTGGTACCACCCCATTTGCCAACTATATGCCACATGTTGAAAACGCATTTGCACACGTGTCTACCCAAACTACCAACTCAACACTGACATGTCATAAATTGCCACGTCACCTACTAGCTCATCGTATAGTCATTCCATGTCATCTATACGTCCCTACCACGTCACCTACTAGCTCATCGTATAGTCATTCCATGTCATCTATACGTCCCTACCACGTCAGTTCTACGGAATGTATGGATTGTACAACATTTTTTTTTGCCTGTTTGGCAAATCGAACAAAACGTGATATCTCACTCATCCGATGTCCGTTTGACCCCATTCGAAGTGCGTTGGGTTAGTGACAACGAGGCCTATGATCATTTTTTTTTTTTGAAGTGATTCCAAACACTTTTATTTTTGGACTAAATTTTGACCCCTGGTCCAGATTCTGATCAACCGGAGCCTTGAAGTTCCAAAGAAGCGCATGTTCAGGAATTTAACCATTTCAGAGTTCCGAGCGAATGTTATGTTGTGTCGGAAGAATATCTGAAGCCCGAAGTTCTAGAGCCCCGAACTTTTGAAGCTTCAGAAAAATGCCTTTCATTTAAGTGCTTGGTCACAACCCATGGTCACATGAGATTGGGGGCTGAAGAAAAAGGGTTAGTGCTCGAAAATTGTTTTTAAGGACAGAAAGGGGCTTAAAGAAGGAGTTCGTAGGGATCTAAATTGTACGTACCTACACCTAAATAAGTAAATAATTCCTATGTACTTATGAGAGGATCCAACAGGGGTCCAAGAGCTAATTCAACTCTGAAGAAGGAGAACAACTGTACAAGGATTACTTCCTAGGAAGCATAATTTTAAAATATCCATAACTTTCTTCTCAAGACTTAGAATTGAGCATGGAAGCAGGCATTGGAAAGGTCTTGAACAATATAATATAACTACTCACACAGAACATTAACATGGGCAGACAATTTAGGAAAATCAGAAGAAATAATTTCAATGCATTATGGAACCCTGAATGAATGAGACAGGGGGGAAAAGACCAAGACAACCACCTATTCAATGATGGGGTTGTAAGGGATATCATAAGTATAGAGATTTTCCTCACAGAGGTGAAAAAGTGAGAACTGTTCACAATGTATAACAAGATGAAACTGTGGAAGACATGGGCAGAAGTGTACCTAGGATCTATGCAACCACTCGACAACAAACAAGCTGAGTTTCAATCATATATGATTGAAGTGGAAGTTGGCTACAGGAGATAAAAGAAAATTTAGTGAGATGGTAAAGTCATGTCCAATGGACGTGAATGGACTAAGCACCGAGGCATATTGAACATCTTGCCTTTAGGTTCCTATGAAAGTCTTAATGGGATGGATTGGTTGGACCAACACCATACTATCCTAGACTTTCATAACAAGGCATGTACTTGTTGGGATGGGAAAGGGAACTTAAGGACAATGTAGGGATTTCCTAGGGAAATAACTGTCAGGGAAATATCAACATTGCAGTTGAATTTTTTTTACAGGAAACAATGTCAAATATTTGCAGCTCATATGGAAGAGACATCTAAAGATAGGGTGTCAAATATTGAAGATTATTCAGTCTAACAAAGGCCAATGTTAAGATAAATAAGTACATAGTGGGAAGACCTATTCTATGTAGATTGATATATCATGATGCTAGTATTCTAATAAAGAAAGACAAAGTGTATACATGGAGAGAGTGACAACATCTCCAAAGATCATTCCTACAGTTTGGAGATAACACCTCCATTATTGCTACCAGAGTGCGCAATGAAAGCATGGTATGAAGGACATCATTATGACATGATAGAAGTTGAATATGCATGTTAGATTGAAATCATATGGATCAAGACACGAGAACTTAATAGTTCATCAAACAAATCCAAGTGTCAAATATTTGCAGCTCATATGGAAGAGACACCTAAAGATAGGGTTTCAAATATTGAATATTATTCAGTCTAACAAAGACCAATGTTAAGATAAATAAGTACATAGTGGGAAGACCTATTCTATGCAGATTGATATATCAAGATGCTAGTATTCTGATAAAGAAAACACATTGTATACATGGAGAGAGTGACAACATCTCCAAAGATCAGTCCTACAGTTTGGAGATAACACCTATATTATTGCTATCGGAGTGCGCAATGAAAGCATGGTATGAAGGGCATCATTATGGCATGATAGAAGTTGAATATGCATGTCATATTGAAATCAAATGGGTCAAGATAGGATAAAGTAATAGTTCATCAAACAAATCCAAGTGTTGTATGTTCAGTCAAGGAAACGCTGCATCAATTTTCTTCAATAGAGAAATCGGTGCTAAATATCCAAGGTTAATCAAAGAGCATGATCGAAAATGTAATTTGGTCATGTAGGGGTTGCATTAGAGGGATCCAAGTAATAGTAGGATGCTGAAAATTAATATCAACATAATATATGGATACAAGTATGCAACGTAGATAAGATAGATTCTAGAATGGAGATGTCAAGCCATGAAGAACTTCAAAAAGAAATGAATTTATGTAGAGGAATCAATAAGGAACCATGAAGAAGAAAATGGTTCTACGCATGGTTTTGAATGCAAAGGAGACAGTGCATGGCAAGAATCCATCTCAAATGGCATAGAGCCATGAGTGACATTCCCAAAGTTTGTGTTAGGGACCTAACCCCTCACGTAGGTAGAATAATATATTTCGATGTAATAAAGGTCAATATTAATAAGGCATAACAGTAAGGAAGAATAAGAACAATGTAAGAAGACCTAATAGAAGCTTCCGCTTCTAGAAGGATCTTCCTCTAGATGGTTCTTTTGATAGAAATATTTAGTATAAATAGGAGTCGAGGGTATGAGAAATTTTGTCCTGGATATTATTGTAATAGAGACGTGCTCTGCTAAAGGTTGCCCCCTCGAAGAGGCAAGTGAACATTTCTCTCAGTAATCAATGTTCTCTTTCTGGTGTTATTCTAGTATCATTTGGAATTATTGTGTTGTTTTTCTGGTTATATTGTTGTTCATCTGCCATTTCTATCTATTTATTTTTGTTCTGCATACTTTTTAATATCTGGAATATTGCAAGTGGTATCAGAGCACCTTCCTCGATAGAAAATTGTGGGTTAATTTTTTTTCAGGGTAGAGACGTATTCCAACATCTTTAAGCTACAAATATCTGTCGTTACACACATAAACTTGCGGCCGAGGATTCATACACATAGGAAATATAAGTGGTACTTAAGCGCACATCTATTGGCCACCCTTGTAACCTCAGTTTGTACCCCTTTGAGTGGTAGCGCATTAGACAACACTTGTATATGGATCGGCCTAGATCTTCTGAAGCCCTCCATAGATAAATTGATTGGTCACATGACTGCTATAGTTCCACTGAGAACAACACTCAGGAAGATACTCTCTAGTACCTGGGTAGTCGGGTAGTATGGCTAAGGGCACAGTCTAGCCTCCTTAGTTGTTGCCTTGAGATATTGGGCCGAGTACTACTGTTGGACCCTACAAATATATCAGAGAGCTATAGCACAGGGAAAACCCTTATCTGTAGAACCCTTGAATACCTAACCTTTGGGGACAAAAAAAAATAAAAATAGACCAGACAAGATCTATTACCATGCAACTGTGTCTCATGCATTCAAGTTACCAAATTACTACACATTTCTTCTTATTAAGCATTTGAGCATTTCATCACTGCAGTATTCTTCAGATCGGAGTATAACTCTGCAGGTGTTTAAAAAAAAAAAAAACTAGTTTGGATCATGTTCGCACCATTATTTGAGACCTATTTCGTTGGATTTATCACCTCTCCCTTATCACATTCATACCTATCATTTTCATCAATTTTTTTTTTTCTATGTGGCCCCACCCACCCCTTTTCGGTTCCCCTGTCATCATGGCCCATACCCGTAGCCAAGACTTGGAATCTTGCTTCAATATCTTGCACTCTAACTTCACAAAGACCCAACGAGAAGTGAGATAGCTCAATGCCAATATTTCTACCATCAATAAAAACATGCATTCCTCCATTGTCACCTCAATCGAGAAACTCAAAAAAGACCTCAAACAAGACATCACTGCCCATATTGAATCTTTCGCTATGATGATCTGCACCAAGATGCATATCCATGCAGATCCTCCCTTGTCCGACCCACCTTTTCATACTGAAGGTGAAACTTCCTCTCATTCCCAGAATTTTCAACTCCATCACTTTCAGCGTGACCTATGCCTTCCGCGTGTGCATGTGACCAAATTTGATGGCTCAGATCGCACTGGATGGATAACTCAAATGGAAAATTATTTCTCTTTGTACGACATTACAGATGATTTGGCCAAACTCCGGTATGGTGTTCTCCATCTAGATCAAGAACGTTGGCAATGGTGGCAATGGAGAAAAAATGTTTGCCAAGGGTATGTTTCTTAGACACACTTTGTGGTAGAGATTTATGAATGCTTTGACACTGACACCAACCATTTAGGTTGTTTGACAAAGTTGAAACAATCTGGAATAGTGGAAGACTTTATAGTTTATTTTGAGCAATTGAATTGTTGTACATACGGCATGTTTGATGCCTTTTTCTGAGAATGTTTTATCAGTGGCCTCAAGGATGAGATTCCTGCCCATGTTCTCATGGATTGACCTCAGAGTTGGATGGAGGATACTAAAAGAGATAAGGAAGAACAACATGTTGTCTCTTCTCAAAACCAAAAACCCTCATTTATTCCTCGCACTAAACCAATAACTCCCACTCCTCCTACTCCACTAAAGATCCAAAAATTGACCAGGGCCAAAATGGATGAACGCCAACTCAAAGGCCTTTGTTATAATTGTGATGACAAATATTTTCCAGGACACAAGTGTAAGGAATAAAATCTTTTTATGGCCATATCCGAGGATGTTTTGAAAGAGGATGTTGAGGCTGCCCTTGTTTCCATGTCACCTGAACCCATTGACATAAACCATCCATCAGACCCTCCCGAAGTAGAACCGGTCATTTCCCTAAAAGCCCTCACTAGATTCTCTACTCCCCAAACCCTCAAGCTAATTAGTTACATCAAGCATAGGAAGTTCATCATTATTGTTGATAGTGGAAGCACCCATAATTTTATTCATCGCCGCATTTCCCAAGAAACTAATTGCTATATCTGTGCAGTTAATAATTTCCAAATCATGATTGCCAATGGAGGGTCCATGAAATGTGGAGGGTATTGTGAAAATGTGTGTCTCCAAATTTGTGAATACCACCTGAAATCTCATATGTTTGCTATCGACATGGGCAATTGTGAGATTGTGTTGGGTGCAAAATGGCTAAGGAATTTGGGTCCCATTCTCATGGATTTTAAGGAATTAACCATGAAATTTGACTAGGATGGAAACCAATATAATTTCCAAGGCACCACCATCGTTTCCCCAGAGATCATTAGTTCTGATCACATGGAAAATCTACTCAAAAAAGGTCATTCTGGAATTATTTCCCAACTCCATGCCATACAAGCAACTGAGACACCCTTTGTGCCGCAGGACCTACAATCCATTCTCTCTAAACATCAAGTGGTTTTTTCCACTCCCCAGGGACTCCCTCCTTCCCATGGTTTTCATTATCATTCCATTCCCCTTGTCCCAAGAAGCCTTCCTCCCAATATTTGACCCTATCATCACCCCTTTTCCCAAAAAATGAAATTGAGAAAATGGTTCAAGAATTGCTCAACACAGGTGTTATCCTCCCTAGTACGAGTCCCTACTCTTATTCTGTGGTTATGGTCCTTAAGAAAGAATGTTCTTAGCACATGTGTTCTGACTTCCGCGCCCTCAACAAAATCACCATTAAAGACAAATTTCCCATTCTTGTGGATGATCACCTCTTGGATGAATTGAGTGGCGCCTAGTTATTTACTAAACTTGATCTTCGTTCTGGCTACCACCAGATCCGTATGAAAGAGGCATACATTCCTAATACTTCCTTTAGAACTCATGAGGGCCACTATGAGTTTTTGGTCATGCCCTTTGTCTTTTTAATGCTCCCTCCATTTTCCAAAGCCTCATGAATCATGTCTTCCATCCTTTTCTCCATCATTTTGTCTTAGTTTTCTTTGATAATATCCTCATCTATAGCAAAACCTGGACAAACCATCTTGCTCATGTGGATCAAGTTCTCCATCTACTCTCTCATCACCAACTTTTCCTCAAACAATCTAAATGTTCTTTTGGTGCCTCGGAGATCGAGTACTTGGGTTATTTGTGAGATGTCTCACGAAATTTGTGAGACATCAAAAAAGTCACACCCATGCACAGGGAACACCTACCACCTGTCGTTGCATCACCTCTGGAAGATCCTCTACTTGAACCATGGTAATTCTGTGCGTCAAACGAGATAGCCTTCCCTGCACATTTTGAAGCACTCTATCCACATCTCCTCCTGTTGGCTCATCCCCTCGGTTCCTCCATCGATGTCATGGGAATCCATCCGGTCGTCGTGTACCCACATCTACGTAACAAATCATTTTTCTTAAATACTTGACACCATCCAAAAATATTTGCGTTTTTTACTCTTTTAAAAAAATACAAAAAAATGAAATATATAAAAAAATTGCATACTTATATCTACATAGGAGGAGCCTGGTGGAAATGGCATGTATGGATCTCCTTTGAAGTCGACCCCTGCATAAGGGTAGTCATCTAGGGATATCACCTGCCGACGCCACCATAAGAAGAACTCATCGTTGTAGGGGGTTGGTACCCTACCACCTCCCAACCGCCTCATCACATCTGTCCACAATGACATGAATGGATCACGCAGTCCATGTGGAACAATATCAACTCTAGGGCTCAATCCTACAACCCAAACAAAGAAAAAACTACATAAGATAGAAGCAAACCCGAATTTCCTCTTCCTACCCTGTTTGCAGTTTGTCAACTGGCTCTTCATGTTAATCAGTAGTGAGGTGCACCAATTATAAATTGTGGGTCGTAAGAACTCCACTTAGTAGAACATATGTGGCCTTGATTCCTGATGCAATGAGGTCGACCCTGTTATCCATGTAAGAATGAGAACGACAATCTTCAAACTCAAGTTGTTGATCGCCCTAATGGGGAGTTGGATCCCTACCTTTTATGTGACTATAATAGAGTGAGTGGCGATGTAGTCCTCTATGTTCATGCCAACCCTAACTCCTCGGACTTTTAGGTTCACCACCTCACCCCGATGAGACAATCCTGTAAGGAAATAGATATCCTTGAATTCAATTCTCAATGGTTTCCCATAGAGGTTGAAGGCCTCTGTATCTAGATCCCAAAAGTTCACTAGCATTTTCAGCATTCTCACCTGATCCCTAACTCCTTTGAGAGCCCACATATTTTTAATGCTAATTGGGCCCCTGGATCTCTTTCCACTGCAACATCAACTTCCTCGTGCTCTCTTTCTCTCCATTCAAGTACCATCCTGCAAGAAAAAATCCATTTTTTGACTCAAAAATTCTTAAAATACTAAGTTGCAGACTTGTACGTGAGCCGTTTTGTTAAAAATCATGTATAGGGTTTCATATATGTGGGTTGGAATTTCCTTTCCTGTGTACATGTCTCCATATACACTACCCGATGAACTACAACCCGCGTACACCCTAATTCCTAAGTTGCGCTTTAAAAAACTCAAAAAACAGGGACTAATTTGAAATTCTAAACCACTAGAAGTGAAGAGGAGGGAAATAGTTTTTCCTTGGTCCAGATGGTTTCCAATTCGTTCACTCGTAGCTCCCACAATCCCACATATTCCAACTAGCTTATTTTGGAATTTTTCATGTCAGTACAACTTTTTGTACTTCCAGGGCCATTTTGGGGCCCTAAATAGTGTTTTCTTAGCTTTCCACAATCAAATTATCAACAAAGTCAAAGTTTGATGACATAATGCGTAGTTCTTGAAAATACCTTTCCAACGGGCTATCACATGGCTAAAACAGAGATCGTATATAAACGTTACAACCCCAGGAAGTTAATGTACTAACTTACCCCAATGGGGCCCACATGACTTTTGGCACTTCATCTACTAGGGTTAGGGTTTTGGATGTCTAGGGTTTTGGAATTCATGTTTATCATAAAAAGGCCTTCAGATCCTCATTGTAATCATCTTTTGGCGAATGAGAAAAACCGTCACATCTCTTCTCAGAGATCAAGCTGCCACCATTCTAGCGATTCTTGCACTATATATTTTTACAGTCTCTGTACATTTATTTCTTTAATAAAAATGAGGTATTGTTGTATTTCATTGTAATATCTCTGCTTTCATTTTGTTCTAAAAATAATCCGGATCAGTTGGACAACATGGAAGTACATGGCTCCATTGTCGACAGGTCGCACACCATTCTTCTTGCGGCCTAGTGGGAAATGGTTTGGCATTCCCATCAAAATATAGATTTTTGACACAGGGAACTCATTCTAGTAATGACCTTTTATGCGACACCCGGTACACCAGATATTTTTTAGCCCTACCTTTGTCTTAGCCATATCTTTTAGTTTCGTGGTAAGGTTCTCAAGATGAGACTATACTTGCACCAAACCTACTGATGTATCACCTCCTCTGACATAGACCCCCTTCTCCTAGATCCACAGATCAGGATCCGCGCAAGATCTATTCCTCTCTTTTGGCCCAAAGTGCTCGACTGGCCCTTTTATTTCCCTTTCAGGAAATTTGCACCCACAAATGACCTTGAGAAAATTTTCCCTTATACTTCGGAAGATTGGACTTCGCGTTTTCACAAGTCCTGTGGCCTAGTGCCTTGTCTCTTAGACCCCCAAAACTCGAAATTATGACACTTGGCCTTTCCGCTCTCTATCTCACCTTTCTTCTTATCGTGATTTCGAGAGTCGCAATATCATGCAACTCATCCCCTCGACCTCCGAAATCCTGATTCCCACATTACCGAAACTCCGATGTTAGGTCACCAAAAGAAATCGACGGATGTGATTCCCCGATCGATCCAACGGTCAGCATGATTTTCGCTTATCAGGAGTTCGAGAATCTCGATGCCAAAACCTCATGTCAACACAAACTCCGAATTCCTGAATCCCGATATCAATTCCGGCTTTCTGGCTTTTTTCGCGATTTCGGAACTTCCTTTCCTGAAATGCGTGGGTCTCCTATCTTCAGGATTTGCGACATGCCAAACCTCGATAAGTCGATGGACTTTCTTATCGGGATTTTTCCCCGAACTCTTGGATTTCCGCCACGCGTCCTCCTATGATGGACGGTCCTCAATCATTTCGCGATTTCGCGAAATCAAATGCTAAAATGCTTTGCATCCTGTCCTCTTGATGCCTTAAGTCTCGGCATGAGAAATGCCGATGGACTCTTGATCACTGCCACGTGTCTCAATAGACGAATGGTCCTGATTCAGTTCGGGATTTCGTGACTTGCGATTCCTCGATGTCACAATTTCTCTGTCAACTCGAAACCCCGGTAGCTGAAATACCGATGGGTTCTTGATCTTCACCACGTGTCCTAATGAATGGATGACTTAGATCAAATTCAGGGTTTTCACTATGAAGTGACCCGATCTCCTGTCCTTGAGACTTCTGATATCCCAAATTCCGAAGCCCCGATATCCCGACGCCTTTCGAGACTTTCACTCTGTTTGCAAGAGTTTAACCCCCATGCAACTCCTGTCAGATCCCATGACTGACGGGTATCTAAGTGAGGTCTGATGGCTCACGATCTCTTGAGCTTGAACCTTTGGAAACAGTCGTAACCCCCTTGCTTCTCTGTCAGATCGGATGGCTGGGGGGACTTCGCAAATTCTCTATGGAGAATTTCGACAGTCCGTCTCTTCCCTTGAGAACTTTCGTGAAATTTAAACAAAATATTTCTCTTCGTGGAACTTGTGCTCCTGCAGCACGATGTCACTGCACCTCCTTTCAATTCTTCAAGGCACTAGCCTCTTGCTTCCCTTCGATGACTTCAAAGGTTCGAACCCTTCTGAGGTTTTCCACGATTTCAAGTCTTTCAGAAAAACTCCCGCTGGCGCTCCTTGCGACAGACCTTCAAACACTTTCAAGTGTTGAACTCCTTTAGACTCTGTGCACTCCCTGCAGTAGCAGTCTCTCAACAAGTCATTCAGGTTACAAACCCCTGAAGCTTCACTCGGTCTGCGCACACTTTGCATGGCTCTTGTGCTTAACTTCACTTTTGAGGAAATGAGGACAAAAGCTATCCTATCTGAGCTTTCAAAGACAAACCTCCGAACCCTTTGTCAACGCACTCCTTGCGGACAATTCAACTGCAGTCCTTGGAGGAACTCTCACTCAGACAGAGAAACAATTGAAACTCATTTCCTAACTCTTTCTCTCTCAGACTTCAAACATAATCCTGAAATCATTCATACACAACATAGAAAGAAAATGTATAAAAGAAAGAGTAAAACCATGAACAGACCATTCAACATACACATACAAGAAACAAATTCAACGCCATGAATCTGAATTAAGACTTCTTCTATTAACTCAAATCTCTGTACATGGGTGTTTTTCAAACACAGTTTCTCTGTTCCAGCTCTATATGCTCTTCTCTTGGTA